>OX465293.1:97259172-97387391 GCA_949987695.1 Merzomyia westermanni
AGGGCAGGGCATTTGAAATTAACTTTTCTTTAAACTCGATTTACTGCTAAACGGAGCGTCCTAGACCTACCAAAGTTTGCATTTTTTAAAATTGAGATATACCAGTAAAACTATACATTTTTGGAAAGGGCATTCCTTTAGCTATCCAATGGTACAAAAACCATGAAAATCCGAGCAAAACTGTGGAAGTTATGGCCATTTGAAGTTAACTTTTCTTAAACTCGATTTACTGCTAAACGGAGCGTCCTAGACCTACCAAAGTTTGCATTTTTAAAATTGAGATATACCAGTAAAACTATACATTTTTGGAAAGGGCATTCCTTTAGCTATCCAATGGTACAAAAACCATGAAAATCCGAGCAAAACTGTGGAAGTTATGGCCATTTGAAGTTAACTTTTCTTTAAACTCGATTTACTGCTAACCGGAGCGTCCTAGACCTACCAAAGTTTGAATTTTTTAAAATTGAGATATACCAGTAAAACTATACATTTTGGAAAGGGCATTCCTTTAGCTATCCAATGGTACAAAAACCATGAAAATCCGAGCAAAACTGTGGAAGTTATGGCCATTTGAAGTTAACTTTTCTTTAAACTCGATTTACTGCTAAACGGAGCGTCCTAGACCTACCAAAGTTTGAATTTTTTAAAATTGAGATATACCAGTAAAACTATACATTTTTGGAAAGGCCATTCCTTTAGCTATCCAATGGTACAAAAACCATGAAAATCCGAACAAAACTGTGAAAGTTATGGCCATTTGAAATTAACTTTTCTTTAAACTCGATTTACTGCTAAACGGAGCGTCCTAGACCTACCAAAGTTTGAATTTTTTAAAATTGAGATATACCAGTAAAACTATACATTTTTGGAAAGGGCATTCCTTTAGCTATCCAATGGTACAAAAACCATGAAAATCCGAGCAAAACTGTGGAAGTTATGGCCATTTGAAGTTAACTTTTCTTTAAACTCGATTTACTGCTAACCGGAGCGTCCTAGACCTACCAAAGTTTGAATTTTTTAAAATTGAGATATACCAGTAAAACTATACATTTTTGGAAAGGGCATTCCTTTAGCTATCCAATGGTACAAAAACCATGAAAATCCGAACAAAACTGTGGAAGTTATGGCCATTTGAAATTAACTTTTCTTTAAACTCGATTTACTGCTAAACGGAGCGTCCTAGACCTACCAAAGTTTGCATTTTTTAAAATTGAGATATACCAGTAAAACTATACATTTTTGGAAAGGGCATTCCTTTAGCTATCCAATGGTACAAAAAACCATGAAAATCCGAGCAAAACTGTGGAAGTTATGGCCATTTGAAGTTAACTTTTCTTTAAACTCGATTTACTGCTAAACGGAGCGTCCTAGACCTACCAAAGTTTGAATTTTTTAAAATTGAGATATACCAGTAAAACTATACATTTTTGGAAAGGGCATTCCTTTAGCTATCCAATGGTACAAAAACCATGAAAATCCGAGCAAAAACTGTGGAAGTTATGGCCATTTGAAGTTAACTTTTCTTTAAACTCGATTTACTGCTAACCGGAGCGTCCTAGACCTACCAAAGTTTGAATTTTTTAAAATTGAGATATACCAGTAAAACTATACATTTTTGGAAAGGGCATTCCTTTAGCTATCCAATGGTACAAAAACCATGAAAATCCGAGCAAAACTGTGGAAGTTATGGCCATTTGAAATTAACTTTTCTTTAAACTCGATTTACTGCTAAACGGAGCGTCCTAGACCTACCAAAGTTTGCATTTTTTAAATTGAGATATACCAGTAAAACTATACATTTTTGGAAAGGGCATTCCTTTAGCTATCCAATGGTACAAAAACCATGAAAATCCGAGCAAAACTGTGGAAGTTATGGCCATTTGAAGTTAATTTTTCTTTAAACTCGATTTACTGCTAACCGGAGCGTCCTAGACCTACCAAAGTTTGAATTTTTTAAATTGAGATATACCAGTAAAACTATACATTTTTGGAAAGGGCATTCCTTTAGCTATCCAATGGTACAAAAACCATGAAAATCCGAGCAAAACTGTGGAAGTTATGGCCATTTGAAGTTAACTTTTCTTTAAACTCGATTTACTGCTAACCGGAGCGTCCTAGACCTACCAAAGTTTGAATTTTTTAAATTGAGATATAACCAGTAAAACTATACATTTTTGGTAAGGGCATTCCTTTAGCTATCCAATGGTACAAAAACCATGAAAATCCGAGCAAAACTGTGGAAGTTATGGCCATTTGAAGTTAACTTTTCTTTAAACTCGATTTACTGCTAACCGGAGCGTCCTAGACCTACCAAAGTTTGAATTTTTTAAAATTGAGATATACCAGTAAAACTATACATTTTTGGAAAGGGCATTCCTTTAGCTATCCAATGGTACAAAAACCATGAAAATCCGAGCAAAACTGTGGAAGTTATGGCCATTTGAAATTAACTTTTCTTTAAACTCGATTTACTGCTAAACGGAGCGTCCTAGACCTACCAAAGTTTGAATTTTTTAAAATTGAGATATACCAGTAAAACTATACATTTTTGGAAAGGGCATTCCTTTAGCTATCCAATGGTACAAAAACCATGAAAATCCGAACAAAACTGTGGAAGTTATGGCCATTTGAAATTAACTTTTCTTTAAACTCGATTTACTGCTAACCGGAGCGTCCTAGACCTACCAAAGTTTGAATTTTTTAAATTGAGATATACCAGTAAAACTATACATTTTTGGAAAGGGCATTCCTTTAGCTATCCAATGGTACAAAAACCATGAAAATCCGAGCAAAACTGTGGAAGTTATGGCCATTTGAAGTTAATTTTTCTTTAAACTCGATTTACTGCTAAACGGAGGCGTCCTAGACCTACCAAAGTTTGAATTTTTTAAATAGAGATATACCAGTAAAACTATACATTTTTGGAAAGGGCATTCCTTTAGCTATCCAATGGTACAAAAACCATGAAAATCCGAGCAAAACTGTGGAAGTTATGGCCATTTGAAGTTAACTTTTCTTTAAACTCGATTTACTGCTAACCGGAGCGTCCTAGACCTACCAAAGTTTGAATTTTTTAAAATTGAGATTATACCAGTAAAACTATACATTTTTGGAAAGGGCATTCCTTTAGCTATCCAATGGTACAAAAACCATGAAAATCCGAACAAAACTGTGGCAGTTATGGCCATTTGAAATTAACTTTTCTTTAAACTCGATTTACTGCTAAACGGAGCGTCCTAGACCTACCAAAGTTTGCATTTTTTAAAATTGAGATATACCAGTAAAACTATACATTTTTGGAAAGGCCATTCCTTTAGCTATCCAATGGTACAAAAACCATGAAAATCCGAACAACAAAACTGTGAAAGTTATGGCCATTTGAAATTAACTTTTCTTTAAACTCGATTTACTGCTAAACGGGAGCGTCCTAGACCTACCAAAGTTTGAATTTTTTAAAATTGAGATATACCAGTAAAACTATACATTTTTGGAAAGGGCATTCCTTTAGCTATCCAATGGTACAAAAACCATGAAAATCCGAGCAAAACTGTGGAAGTTATGGCCATTTGAAGTTAACTTTTCTTTAAACTCGATTTACTGCTAACCGGAGCGTCCTAGACCTACCAAAGTTTGAATTTTTAAAATTGAGATATACCAGTAAAACTATACATTTTTGGAAAGGGGGCATTCCTTTAGCTATCCAATGGTACAAAAACCATGAAAATCCGAACAAAACTGTGGAAGTTATGGCCATTTGAAATTAACTTTTCTTTAAACTCGATTTACTGCTAAACGGAGCGTCCTAGACCTACCAAAGTTTGCATTTTTTAAAATTGAGATATACCAGTAAAACTATACATTTTTGGAAAGGGCATTCCTTTAGCTATCCAATGGTACAAAAACCATGAAAATCCGAGCAAAACTGTGGAAGTTATGGCCATTTGAAGTTAACTTTTCTTTAAACTCGATTTACTGCTAAACGGAGCGTCCTAGACCTACCAAAGTTTGAATTTTTTAAAATTGAGATATACCAGTAAAACTATACATTTTTGGAAAGGGCATTCCTTTAGCTATCCAATGGTACAAAAACCATGAAAATCCGAGCAAAACTGTGGAAGTTATGGCCATTTGAAGTTAACTTTTCTTTAAACTCGATTTACTGCTAACCGGAGCGTCCTAGACCTACCAAAGTTTGAATTTTTTAAAATTGAGATATACCAGTAAAACTATACATTTTTGGAAAGGCCATTCCTTTAGCTATCCAATGGTACAAAAACCATGAAAATCCGAACAAAACTGTGAAAGTTATGGCCATTTGAAATTAACTTTTCTTTAAACTCGATTTACTGCTAAACGGAGCGTCCTAGACCTACCAAAGTTTGAATTTTTTAAAATTGAGATATACCAGTAAAACTATACATTTTTGGAAAGGGCATTCCTTTAGCTATCCAATGGTACAAAAACCATGAAAATCCGAACAAAACTGTGGAAGTTATGGCCATTTGAAATTAACTTTTCTTTAAACTCGATTTACTGCTAAACGGAGCGTCCTAGACCTACCAAAGTTTGAATTTTTTAAAATTGAGATATACCAGTAAAACTATACATTTTTGGAAAGGGCATTCCTTTAGCTATCCAATGGTACAAAAACCATGAAAATCCGAACAAAACTGTGGAAGTTATGGCCATTTGAAATTAACTTTTCTTTAAACTCGATTTACTGCTAAACGGAGCGTCCTAGACCTACCAAAGTTTGAATTTTTTAAAATTGAGATATACCAGTAAAACTATACATTTTTGGAAAGGGCATTCCTTTAGCTATCCAATGGTACAAAAACCATGAAAATCCGAACAAAACTGTGGAAGTTATGGCCATTTGAAATTAACTTTTCTTTAAACTCGATTTACTGCTAAACGGAGCGTCCTAGACCTACCAAAGTTTGAATTTTTTAAAATTGAGATATACCAGTAAAACTATACATTTTTGGAAAGGGCATTCCTTTAGCTATCCAATGGTACAAAAACCATGAAAATCCGAACAAAACTGTGGAAGTTATGGCCATTTGAAATTAACTTTTCTTTAAACTCGATTTACTGCTAAACGGAGCGTCCTAGACCTACCAAAGTTTGAATTTTTTAAAATTGAGATATACCAGTAAAACTATACATTTTTGGAAAGGGCATTCCTTTAGCTATCCAATGGTACAAAAACCATGAAAATCCGAACAAAACTGTGGAAGTTATGGCCATTTGAAATTAACTTTTCTTTAAACTCGATTTACTGCTAAACGGAGCGTCCTAGACCTACCAAAGTTTGAATTTTTTAAAATTGAGATATACCAGTAAAACTATACATTTTTGGAAAGGGCATTCCTTTAGCTATCCAATGGTACAAAAACCATGAAAATCCGAGCAAAACTGTGGAAGTTATGGCCATTTGAAGTTAACTTTTCTTTAAACTCGATTTACTGCTAACCGGAGCGTCCTAGACCTACCAAAGTTTGAATTTTTTAAAATTGAGATATACCAGTAAAACTATACATTTTTGGAAAGGGCATTCCTTTAGCTATCCAATGGTACAAAAACCATGAAAATCCGAACAAAACTGTGGAAGTTATGGCCATTTGAAATTAACTTTTCTTTAAACTCGATTTACTGCTAAACGGAGCGTCCTAGACCTACCAAAGTTTGAATTTTTTAAAATTGAGATATACCAGTAAAACTATACATTTTTGGAAAGGGCATTCCTTTAGCTATCCAATGGTACAAAAACCATGAAAATCCGAGCAAAACTGTGGAAGTTATGGCCATTTGAAGTTAACTTTTCTTTAAACTCGATTTACTGCTAACCGGAGCGTCCTAGACCTACCAAAGTTTGAATTTTTTAAAATTGAGATATACCAGTAAAACTATACATTTTTGGAAAGGCCATTCCTTTAGCTATCCAATGGTACAAAAACCATGAAAATCCGAACAAAACTGTGGAAGTTATGGCCATTTGAAATTAACTTTTCTTTAAACTCGATTTACTGCTAAACGGAGCGTCCTAGACCTACCAAAGTTTGAATTTTTTAAAATTGAGATATACCAGTAAAACTATACATTTTTGGAAAGGGCATTCCTTTAGCTATCCAATGGTACAAAAACCATGAAAATCCGAGCAAAACTGTGGAAGTTATGGCCATTTGAAGTTAACTTTTCTTTAAACTCGATTTACTGCTAACCGGAGCGTCCTAGACCTACCAAAGTTTGAATTTTTTAAAATTGAGATATACCAGTAAAACTATACATTTTTGGAAAGGCCATTCCTTTAGCTATCCAATGGTACAAAAACCATGAAAATCCGAACAAAACTGTGAAAGTTATGGCCATTTGAAATTAACTTTTCTTTAAACTCGATTTACTGCTAAACGGAGCGTCCTAGACCTACCAAAGTTTGCATTTTTTAAAATTGAGATATACCAGTAAAACTATACATTTTTGGAAAGGGCATTCCTTTAGCTATCCAATGGTACAAAAACCATGAAAATCCGAACAAAACTGTGGAAGTTATGGCCATTTGAAATTAACTTTTCTTTAAACTCGATTTACTGCTAAACGGAGCGTCCTAGACCTACCAAAGTTTGCATTTTTTAAAATTGAGATATACCAGTAAAACTATACATTTTTGGAAAGGGCATTCCTTTAGCTATCCAATGGTACAAAAACCATGAAAATCCGAACAAAACTGTGGAAGTTATGGCCATTTGAAATTAACTTTTCTTTAAACTCGATTTACTGCTAACCGGAGCGTCCTAGACCTACCAAAGTTTGAATTTTTTAAAATTGAGATATACCAGTAAAACTATACATTTTTGGAAAGGGCATTCCTTTAGCTATCCAATGGTACAAAAACCATGAAAATCCGAACAAAACTGTGAAAGTTATGGCCATTTGAAATTAACTTTTCTTTAAACTCGATTTACTGCTAAACGGAGCGTCCTAGACCTACCAAAGTTTGAATTTTTTAAAATTGAGATATACCAGTAAAACTATACATTTTTGGAAAGGGCATTCCTTTAGCTATCCAATGGTACAAAAACCATGAAAATCCGAACAAAACTGTGGAAGTTATGGCCATTTGAAATTAACTTTTCTTTAAACTCGATTTACTGCTAAACGGAGCGTCCTAGACCTACCAAAGTTTGCATTTTTTAAAATTGAGATATACCAGTAAAACTATACATTTTTGGAAAGGCCATTCCTTTAGCTATCCAATGGTACAAAAACCATGAAAATCCGAGCAAAACTGTGGAAGTTATGGCCATTTGAAGTTAACTTTTCTTTAAACTCGATTTACTGCTAACCGGAGCGTCCTAGACCTACCAAAGTTTGAATTTTTTAAAATTGAGATATACCAGTAAAACTATACATTTTTGGAAAGGGCATTCCTTTAGCTATCCAATGGTACAAAAACTATGAAAATCCGAGCAAAACTGTGGAAGTTATGGCCATTTGAAGTTAACTTTTCTTTAAACTCGATTTACTGCTAAACGGAGCGTCCTAGACCTACCAAAGTTTGCATTTTTTAAAATTGAGATATACCAGTAAAACTATACATTTTTGGAAAGGGCATTCCTTTAGCTATCCAATGGTACAAAAACCATGAAAATCCGAGCAAAACTGTGGAAGTTATGGCCGTTTGAAGTTAACTTTTCTTTAAACTCGATTTACTGCTAAACGGAGCATCCTAGACCTACCAAAGTTTGCATTTTTTAAAATTGAGATATACCAGTAAAACTATACATTTTTGGAAAGGGCATTCCTTTAGCTATCCAATGGTACAAAAACCATGAAAATCCGAGCAAAACTGTGGAAGTTATGGCCATTTGAAGTTAACTTTTCTTTAAACTCGATTTACTGCTAAACGGAGCGTCCTAGACCTACCAAAGTTTGCATTTTTTAAAATTGAGATATACCAGTAAAACTATACATTTTTGGAAAGGGCATTCCTTTAGCTATCCAATGGTACAAAAACCATGAAAATCCGAGCAAAACTGTGGAAGTTATGGCCGTTTGAAGTTAACTTTTCTTTAAACTCGATTTACTGCTAAACGGAGCATCCTAGACCTACCAAAGTTTGAATTTTTTAAAATTGAGATATACCAGTAAAACTATACATTTTTGGAAAGGGCATTCCTTTAGCTATCCAATGGTACAAAAACCATGAAAATCCGAGCAAAACTGTGGAAGTTATGGCCGTTTGAAGTTAACTTTTCTTTAAACTCGATTTACTGCTAAACGGAGCATCCTAGACCTACCAAAGTTTGCATTTTTTAAAATTGAGATATACCAGTAAAACTATACATTTTTGGAAAGGCCATTCCTTTAGCTATCCAATGGTACAAAAACCATGAAAATCCGAGCAAAACTGTGGAAGTTATGGCCATTTGAAATTAACTTTTCTTTAAACTCGATTTACTGCTAAACGGAGCGTCCTAGACCTACCAAAGTTTGCATTTTTTAAAATTGAGATATACCAGTAAAACTATACATTTTTGGAAAGGGCATTCCTTTAGCTATCCAATGGTACAAAAACCATGAAAATCCGAGCAAAACTGTGGAAGTTATGGCCATTTGAAGTTAACTTTTCTTTAAACTCGATTTACTGCTAAACGGAGCGTCCTAGACCTACCAAAGTTTGCATTTTTTAAAATTGAGATATACCAGTAAAACTATACATTTTTGGAAAGGGCATTCCTTTAGCTATCCAATGGTACAAAAACCATGAAAATCCGAGCAAAACTGTGGAAGTTATGGCCGTTTGAAGTTAACTTTTCTTTAAACTCGATTTACTGCTAAACGGAGCATCCTAGACCTACCAAAGTTTGCATTTTTTAAAATTGAGATATACCAGTAAAACTATACATTTTTGGAAAGGGCATTCCTTTAGCTATCCAATGGTACAAAAACCATGAAAATCCGAGCAAAACTGTGGAAGTTATGGCCATTTGAAATTAACTTTTCTTTAAACTCGATTTACTGCTAAACGGAGCGTCCTAGACCTACCAAAGTTTGCATTTTTTAAAATTGAGATATACCAGTAAAACTATACATTTCTGGAAAGGGCATTCCTTTAGCTATCCAATGGTACAAAAACCATGAAAATCCGAGCAAAACTGTGGAAGTTATGGCCATTTGAAGTTAACTTTTCTTTAAACTCGATTTACTGCTAAACGGAGCGTCCTAGACCTACCAAAGTTTGCATTTTTTAAAATTGAGATATACCAGTAAAACTATACATTTTTGGAAAGGGCATTCCTTTAGCTATCCAATGGTACAAAAACCATGAAAATCCGAGCAAAACTGTGGAAGTTATGGCCATTTGAAGTTAACTTTTCTTTAAACTCGATTTACTGCTAAACGGAGCGTCCTAGACCTACCAAAGTTTGCATTTTTTAAAATTGAGATATACCAGTAAAACTATACATTTTTGGAAAGGCCATTCCTTTAGCTATCCAATGGTACAAAAACCATGAAAATCCGAGCAAAACTGTGGAAGTTATGGCCATTTGAAGTTAACTTTTCTTTAAATTCGATTTACTGCTAAACGGAGCGTCCTAGACCTACCAAAGTTTGCATTTTTTAAAATTGAGATATACCAGTAAAACTATACATTTTTGGAAAGGGCATTCCTTTAGCTATCCAATGGTACAAAAACCATGAAAATCCGAGCAAAACTGTGGAAGTTATGGCCATTTGAAGTTAACTTTTCTTTAAACTCGATTTACTGCTAAACGGAGCGTCCTAGACCTACCAAAGTTTGCATTTTTTAAAATTGAGATATACCAGTAAAACTATACATTTTTGGAAAGGGCATTCCTTTAGCTATCCAATGGTACAAAAACCATGAAAATCCGAGCAAAACTGTGGAAGTTATGGCCATTTGAAGTTAACTTTTCTTTAAACTCGATTTACTGCTAAACGGAGCGTCCTAGACCTACCAAAGTTTGCATTTTTTAAAATTGAGATATACCAGTAAAACTATACATTTTTGGAAAGGGCATTCCTTTAGCTATCCAATGGTACAAAAACCATGAAAATCCGAGCAAAACTGTGGAAGTTATGGCCATTTGAAGTTAACTTTTCTTTAAACTCGATTTACTGCTAAACGGAGCGTCCTAGACCTACCAAAGTTTGCATTTTTTAAAATTGAGATATACCAGTAAAACTATACATTTTTGGAAAGGGCATTCCTTTAGCTATCCAATGGTACAAAAACCATGAAAATCCGAGCAAAACTGTGGAAGTTATGGCCATTTGAAGTTAACTTTTCTTTAAACTCGATTTACTGCTAAACGGAGCGTCCTAGACCTACCAAAGTTTGCATTTTTTAAAATTGAGATATACCAGTAAAACTATACATTTTTGGAAAGGGCATTCCTTTAGCTATCCAATGGTACAAAAACCATGAAAATCCGAGCAAAACTGTGGAAGTTATGGCCATTTGAAGTTAACTTTTCTTTAAACTCGATTTACTGCTAAACGGAGCGTCCTAGACCTACCAAAGTTTGCATTTTTTAAAATTGAGATATACCAGTAAAACTATACATTTTTGGAAAGGGCATTCCTTTAGCTATCCAATGGTACAAAAACCATGAAAATCCGAGCAAAACTGTGGAAGTTATGGCCATTTGAAGTTAACTTTTCTTTAAATTCGATTTACTGCTAAACGGAGCGTCCTAGACCTACCAAAGTTTGCATTTTTTAAAATTGAGATATACCAGTAAAACTATACATTTTTGGAAAGGGCATTCCTTTAGCTATCCAATGGTACAAAAACCATGAAAATCCGAGCAAAACTGTGGAAGTTATGGCCATTTGAAGTTAACTTTTCTTTAAACTCGATTTACTGCTAAACGGAGCGTCCTAGACCTACCAAAGTTTGCATTTTTTAAAATTGAGATATACCAGTAAAACTATACATTTTTGGAAAGGGCATTCCTTTAGCTATCCAATGGTACAAAAACCATGAAAATCCGAGCAAAACTGTGGAAGTTATGGCCATTTGAAGTTAACTTTTCTTTAAACTCGATTTACTGCTAAACGGAGCGTCCTAGACCTACCAAAGTTTGCATTTTTTAAAATTGAGATATACCAGTAAAACTATACATTTTTGGAAAGGGCATTCCTTTAGCTATCCAATGGTACAAAAACCATGAAAATCCGAGCAAAACTGTGGAAGTTATGGCCGTTTGAAGTTAACTTTTCTTTAAACTCGATTTACTGCTAAACGGAGCATCCTAGACCTACCAAAGTTTGCATTTTTTAAAATTGAGATATACCAGTAAAACTATACATTTTTGGAAAGGGCATTCCTTTAGCTATCCAATGGTACAAAAACCATGAAAATCCGAGCAAAACTGTGGAAGTTATGGCCATTTGAAGTTAACTTTTCTTTAAACTCGATTTACTGCTAAACGGAGCGTCCTAGACCTACCAAAGTTTGCATTTTTTAAAATTGAGATATACCAGTAAAACTATACATTTTTGGAAAGGGCATTCCTTTAGCTATCCAATGGTACAAAAACCATGAAAATCCGAGCAAAACTGTGGAAGTTATGGCCGTTTGAAGTTAACTTTTCTTTAAACTCGATTTACTGCTAAACGGAGCATCCTAGACCTACCAAAGTTTGCATTTTTTAAAATTGAGATATACCAGTAAAACTATACATTTTTGGAAAGGGCATTCCTTTAGCTATCCAATGGTACAAAAACCATGAAAATCCGAGCAAAACTGTGGAAGTTATGGCCATTTGAAGTTAACTTTTCTTTAAACTCGATTTACTGCTAAACGGAGCGTCCTAGACCTACCAAAGTTTGCATTTTTTAAAATTGAGATATACCAGTAAAACTATACATTTTTGGAAAGGGCATTCCTTTAGCTATCCAATGGTACAAAAACCATGAAAATCCGAGCAAAACTGTGGAAGTTATTACCATTTGAAGTTAACTTTTCTTTAAACTCGATTTACTGCTAAACGGAGCGTCCTAGACCTACCAAAGTTTGCATTTTTTAAAATTGAGATATACCAGTAAAACTATAAATTTTTGGAAAGGCCATTCCTTTAGCTATCCAATGGTACAAAAACCATGAAAATCCGAGCAAAACTGTGGAAGTTATGGCCATTTGAAGTTAACTTTTCTTTAAACTCGATTTACTGCTAAACGGAGCATCCTAGACCTACCAAAGTTTGCATTTTTTAAAATTGAGATATACCAGTAAAACTATACATTTTTGGAAAGGGCATTCCTTTAGCTATCCAATGGTACAAAAACCATGAAAATCCGAGCAAAACTGTGGAAGTTATGGCCGTTTGAAGTTAACTTTTCTTTAAACTCGATTTACTGCTAAACGGAGCGTCCTAGACCTACCAAAGTTTGCATTTTTTAAAATTGAGATATACCAGTAAAACTATACATTTTTGGAAAGGGCATTCCTTTAGCTATCCAATGGTACAAAAAACTGCATTGCATTTTTCTTTAAACTCGATTTACTGCTAAACGGAGCGTCCTAGACCTACCAAAGTTTGCATTTTTTAAAATTGAGATATACCAGTAAAACTATACATTTTTGGAAAGGGCATTGCTTTAGCTATCCAATGGTACAAAAAACTGCATTGCATTTTTCTTTAAACTCGATTTACTGCTAAACGGAGCGTCCTAGACCTACCAAAGTTTGCATTTTTTAAAATTGAGATATACCAGTAAAACTATACATTTTTGGAAAGGGCATTGCTTTAGCTATCCAATGGTACAAAAAACTGCATTGCATTTTTCTTTAAACTCGATTTACTGCTAAACGGAGCGTCCTAGACCTACCAAAGTTTGCATTTTTTAAAATTGAGATATACCAGTAAAACTATACATTTTTGGAAAGGGCATTCCTTTAGCTATCCAATGGTACAAAAAACTGCATTGCATTTTTCTTTAAACTCGATTTACTGCTAAACGGAGCGTCCTAGACCTACCAAAGTTTGCATTTTTTAAAATTGAGATATACCAGTAAAACTATACATTTTTGGAAAGGGCATTCCTTTAGCTATCCAATGGTACAAAAACCATGAAAATCCGAGCAAAACTGTGGAAGTTATGGCCGTTTGAAGTTAACTTTTCTTTAAACTCGATTTACTGCTAAACGGAGCATCCTAGACCTACCAAAGTTTGCATTTTTTAAAATTGAGATATACCAGTAAAACTATACATTTTTGGAAAGGGCATTCCTTTAGCTATCCAATGGTACAAAAAACTGCATTGCATTTTTCTTTAAACTCGATTTACTGCTAAACGGAGCGTCCTAGACCTACCAAAGTTTGCATTTTTTAAAATTGAGATATACCAGTAAAACTATACATTTTTGGAAAGGCCATTCCTTTAGCTATACAATGGTACATAAACCATGAAAATTAGAGAAAAACTGTGGAAGTTATGGCCATTTGAAGTTAACTTTTCTTTAAACTCGATTTACTGCTAAACGGAGCGTCCTAGACCTACCAAAGTTTGCATTTTTTAAAATTGAGATATACCAGTAAAACTATACATTTTTGGAAAGGCCATTCCTTTAGCTATCCAATGGTACATAAACCATGAAAATTAGAGAAAAACTGTGGAAGTTATAGCCATTTGAAGTTAACTTTTCTTTAAACTCGATTTACTGCTAAACGGAGCGTCCTAGACCTAACAAAGTTTGCATTTTTTAAAATTGAGATATACCAGTAAAACTATACATTTTTGGAAAGGCCATTCCTTTAGCTATACAATGGTACATAAACCATGAAAATTAGAGAAAAACTGTGGAAGTTATGGCCATTTGAAGTTAACTTTTCTTTAAACTCGATTTACTGCTAAACGGAGCGTCCTAGACCTACCAAAGTTTGCATTTTTTAAAATTGAGATATACCAGTAAAACTATACATTTTTGGAAAGGCCATTCCTTTAGCTATCCAATGGTACAAAAACCATGAAAATCCGAGCAAAACTGTGGAAGTTATGGCCATTTGAAGTTAACTTTTCTTTAAACTCGATTTACTGCTAAACGGAGCGTCCTAGACCTACCAAAGTTTGAATTTTTTAAAATTGAGATATACCAGTAAAACTATACATTTTTGGAAAGGCCATTCCTTTAGCTATCCAATGGTACAAAAACCATGAAAATCCGAGAAAAACTGTGGAAGTTATGGCCATTTGAAGTTAACTTTTCTTTAAACTCGATTTACTGCTAACCGGAGCGTCCTAGACCTACCAAAGTTTGAATTTTTTAAAATTGAGATATACCAGTAAAACTATACATTTTTGGAAAGGGCATTCCTTTAGCTATCCAATGGTACAAAAACCATGAAAATCCGAGCAAAACTGTGGAAGTTATGGCCATTTGAAGTTAATTTTTCTTTAAACTCGATTTACTGCTAAACGGAGCGTCCTAGACCTACCAAAGTTTGCATTTTTTAAAATTGAGATATACCAGTAAAACTATACATTTTTGGAAAGGGCATTCCTTTAGCTATCCAATGGTACAAAAACCATGAAAATCCGAGCAAAACTGTGGAAGTTATGGCCATTTGAAATTAACTTTTCTTTAAACTCGATTTACTGCTAAACGGAGCGTCCTAGACCTACCAAAGTTTGAATTTTTTAAAATTGAGATATACCAGTAAAACTATACATTTTTGGAAAGGCCATTCCTTTAGCTATCCAATGGTACAAAAACCATGAAAATCCGAGCAAAACTGTGGAAGTTATGGCCATTTGAAGTTAACTTTTCTTTAAACTCGATTTACTGCTAAACGGAGCGTCCTAGACCTACCAAAGTTTGCATTTTTTAAAATTGAGATATACCAGTAAAACTATACATTTTTGGAAAGGCCATTCCTTTAGCTATCCAATGGTACAAAAACCATGAAAATCCGAGCAAAACTGTGGAAGTTATGGCCATTTGAAATTAACTTTTCTTTAAACTCGATTTACTGCTAAACGGAGCGTCCTAGACCTACCAAAGTTTGCATTTTTTAAAATTGAGATATACCAGTAAAACTATACATTTTTGGAAAGGCCATTCCTTTAGCTATCCAATGGTACAAAAACCATGAAAATCCGAGCAAAACTGTGGAAGTTATGGCCATTTGAAGTTAACTTTTCTTTAAACTCGATTTACTGCTAAACGGAGCGTCCTAGACCTACCAAAGTTTGAATTTTTTAAAATTGAGATATACCAGTAAAACTATACATTTTTGGAAAGGCCATTCCTTTAGCTATCCAATGGTACAAAAACCATGAAAATCCGAGCAAAACTGTGGAAGTTATGGCCATTTGAAGTTAATTTTTCTTTAAACTCGATTTACTGCTAAACGGAGCGTCCTAGACCTACCAAAGTTTGCATTTTTTAAAATTGAGATATACCAGTAAAACTATACATTTTTGGAAAGGCCATTCCTTTAGCTATCCAATGGTACAAAAACCATGAAAATCCGAGCAAAACTGTGGAAGTTATGGCCATTTGAAATTAACTTTTCTTTAAACTCGATTTACTGCTAAACGGAGCGTCCTAGACCTACCAAAGTTTGCATTTTTTAAAATTGAGATATACCAGTAAAACTATACATTTTTGGAAAGGCCATTCCTTTAGCTATACAATGGTACATAAACCATGAAAATTAGAGAAAAACTGTGGAAGTTGTGGCCATTTGAAGTTAACTTTTCTTTAAACCTACCAAAGTTTGCATTTTTTAAAATTGAGATATACCAGTAAAACTATACATTTTTGGAAAGGCCATTCCTTTAGCTATCCAATGGTACATAAACCATGAAAATTAGAGAAAAACTGTGGAAGTTATAGCCATTTGAAGTTAACTTTTCTTTAAACTCGATTTACTGCTAAACGGAGCGTCCTAGACCTAACAAAGTTTGCATTTTTTAAAATTGAGATATACCAGTAAAACTATACATTTTTGGAAAGGCCATTCCTTTAGCTATACAATGGTACATAAACCATGAAAATTAGAGAAAAACTGTGGAAGTTATGGCCATTTGAAGTTAACTTTTCTTTAAACTCGATTTACTGCTAAACGGAGCGTCCTAGACCTACCAAAGTTTGCATTTTTTAAAATTGAGATATACCAGTAAAACTATACATTTTTGGAAAGGCCATTCCTTTAGCTATCCAATGGTACAAAAACCATGAAAATCCGAGCAAAACTGTGGAAGTTATGGCCATTTGAAGTTAACTTTTCTTTAAACTCGATTTACTGCTAAACGGAGCGTCCTAGACCTACCAAAGTTTGAATTTTTTAAAATTGAGATATACCAGTAAAACTATACATTTTTGGAAAGGCCATTCCTTTAGCTATCCAATGGTACAAAAACCATGAAAATCCGAGAAAAACTGTGGAAGTTATGGCCATTTGAAGTTAACTTTTCTTTAAACTCGATTTACTGCTAACCGGAGCGTCCTAGACCTACCAAAGTTTGAATTTTTTAAAATTGAGATATACCAGTAAAACTATACATTTTTGGAAAGGGCATTCCTTTAGCTATCCAATGGTACAAAAACCATGAAAATCCGAGCAAAACTGTGGAAGTTATGGCCATTTGAAGTTAATTTTTCTTTAAACTCGATTTACTGCTAAACGGAGCGTCCTAGACCTACCAAAGTTTGAATTTTTTAAAATAGAGATATACCAGTAAAACTATACATTTTTGGAAAGGGCATTCCTTTAGCTATCCAATGGTACAAAAACCATGAAAATCCGAACAAAACTGTGGAAGTTATGGCCATTTGAAATTAACTTTTCTTTAAACTCGATTTACTGCTAAACGGAGCGTCCTAGACCTACCAAAGTTTGCATTTTTTAAAATTGAGATATACCAGTAAAACTATACATTTTTGGAAAGGCCATTCCTTTAGCTATCCAATGGTACAAAAACCATGAAAATCCGAGAAAAACTGTGGAAGTTATGGCCATTTGAAGTTAACTTTTCTTTAAACTCGATTTACTGCTAAACGGAGCGTCCTAGACCTACCAAAGTTTGCATTTTTTAAAATTGAGATATACCAGTAAAACTATACATTTTTGGAAAGGCCATTCCTTTAGCTATCCAATGGTACAAAAACCATGAAAATCCGAGCAAAACTGTGGAAGTTATGGCCATTTGAAATTAACTTTTCTTTAAACTCGATTTACTGCTAAACGGAGCGTCCTAGACCTACCAAAGTTTGCATTTTTTAAAATTGAGATATACCAGTAAAACTATACATTTTTGGAAAGGCCATTCCTTTAGCTATCCAATGGTACAAAAACCATGAAAATCCGAGAAAAACTGTGGAAGTTATGGCCATTTGAAGTTAACTTTTCTTTAAACTCGATTTACTGCTAACCGGAGCGTCCTAGACCTACCAAAGTTTGAATTTTTTAAAATTGAGATATACCAGTAAAACTATACATTTTTGGAAAGGCCATTCCTTTAGCTATCCAATGGTACAAAAACCATGAAAATCCGAGCAAAACTGTGGAAGTTATGGCCATTTGAAGTTAATTTTTCTTTAAACTCGATTTACTGCTAAACGGAGCGTCCTAGACCTACCAAAGTTTGCATTTTTTAAAATTGAGATATACCAGTAAAACTATACATTTTTGGAAAGGCCATTCCTTTAGCTATCCAATGGTACAAAAACCATGAAAATCCGAGCAAAACTGTGGAAGTTATGGCCATTTGAAATTAACTTTTCTTTAAACTCGATTTACTGCTAAACGGAGCGTCCTAGACCTACCAAAGTTTGCATTTTTTAAAATTGAGATATACCAGTAAAACTATACATTTTTGGAAAGGCCATTCCTTTAGCTATCCAATGGTACAAAAACCATGAAAATCCGAGAAAAACTGTGGAAGTTATGGCCATTTGAAGTTAACTTTTCTTTAAACTCGATTTACTGCTAAACGGAGCGTCCTAGACCTACCAAAGTTTGAATTTTTTAAAATTGAGATATACCAGTAAAACTATACATTTTTGGAAAGGCCATTCCTTTAGCTATCCAATGGTACAAAAACCATGAAAATCCGAGCAAAACTGTGGAAGTTATGGCCATTTGAAGTTAATTTTTCTTTAAACTCGATTTACTGCTAAACGGAGCGTCCTAGACCTACCAAAGTTTGCATTTTTTAAAATTGAGATATACCAGTAAAACTATACATTTTTGGAAAGGGCATTCCTTTAGCTATCCAATGGTACAAAAACCATGAAAATCCGAACAAAACTGTGAAAGTTATGGCCATTTGAAATTAACTTTTCTTTAAACTCGATTTACTGCTAAACGGAGCGTCCTAGACCTACCAAAGTTTGCATTTTTTAAAATTGAGATATACCAGTAAAACTATACATTTTTGGAAAGGCCATTCCTTTAGCTATCCAATGGTACAAAAACCATGAAAATCCGAGCAAAACTGTGGAAGTTATGGCCATTTGAAGTTAACTTTTCTTTAAACTCGATTTACTGCTAACCGGAGCGTCCTAGACCTACCAAAGTTTGAATTTTTTAAAATTGAGATATACCAGTAAAACTATACATTTTTGGAAAGGGCATTCCTTTAGCTATCCAATGGTACAAAAACCATGAAAATCCGAGCAAAACTGTGGAAGTTATGGCCATTTGAAGTTAATTTTTCTTTAAACTCGATTTACTGCTAAACGGAGCGTCCTAGACCTACCAAAGTTTGCATTTTTTAAAATTGAGATATACCAGTAAAACTATACATTTTTGGAAAGGGCATTCCTTTAGCTATCCAATGGTACAAAAACCATGAAAATCCGAACAAAACTGTGGAAGTTATGGCCATTTGAAATTAACTTTTCTTTAAACTCGATTTACTGCTAAACGGAGCGTCCTAGACCTACCAAAGTTTGCATTTTTTAAAATTGAGATATACCAGTAAAACTATACATTTTTGGAAAGGCCATTCCTTTAGCTATCCAATGGTACAAAAACCATGAAAATCCGAGCAAAACTGTGGAAGTTATGGCCATTTGAAGTTAACTTTTCTTTAAACTCGATTTACTGCTAACCGGAGCGTCCTAGACCTACCAAAGTTTGAATTTTTTAAAATTGAGATATACCAGTAAAACTATACATTTTTGGAAAGGGCATTCCTTTAGCTATCCAATGGTACAAAAACTATGAAAATCCGAGCAAAACTGTGGAAGTTATGGCCATTTGAAGTTAACTTTTCTTTAAACTCGATTTACTGCTAAACGGAGCGTCCTAGACCTACCAAAGTTTGCATTTTTTAAAATTGAGATATACCAGTAAAACTATACATTTTTGGAAAGGGCATTCCTTTAGCTATCCAATGGTACAAAAACCATGAAAATCCGAGCAAAACTGTGGAAGTTATGGCCGTTTGAAGTTAACTTTTCTTTAAACTCGATTTACTGCTAAACGGAGCGTCCTAGACCTACCAAAGTTTGCATTTTTTAAAATTGAGATATACCAGTAAAACTATACATTTTTGGAAAGGGCATTCCTTTAGCTATCCAATGGTACAAAAACCATGAAAATCCGAGCAAAACTGTGGAAGTTATGGCCGTTTGAAGTTAACTTTTCTTTAAACTCGATTTACTGCTAAACGGAGCATCCTAGACCTACCAAAGTTTGCATTTTTTAAAATTGAGATATACCAGTAAAACTATACATTTTTGGAAAGGGCATTCCTTTAGCTATCCAATGGTACAAAAACCATGAAAATCCGAGCAAAACTGTGGAAGTTATGGCCATTTGAAATTAACTTTTCTTTAAACTCGATTTACTGCTAAACGGAGCGTCCTAGACCTACCAAAGTTTGCATTTTTTAAAATTGAGATATACCAGTAAAACTATACATTTTTGGAAAGGGCATTCCTTTAGCTATCCAATGGTACAAAAACCATGAAAATCCGAGCAAAACTGTGGAAGTTATGGCCATTTGAAGTTAACTTTTCTTTAAACTCGATTTACTGCTAAACGGAGCGTCCTAGACCTACCAAAGTTTGCATTTTTTAAAATTGAGATATACCAGTAAAACTATACATTTTTGGAAAGGCCATTCCTTTAGCTATCCAATGGTACAAAAACCATGAAAATCCGAGCAAAACTGTGGAAGTTATGGCCATTTGAAGTTAACTTTTCTTTAAACTCGATTTACTGCTAAACGGAGCGTCCTAGACCTACCAAAGTTTGCATTTTTTAAAATTGAGATATACCAGTAAAACTATACATTTTTGGAAAGGGCATTCCTTTAGCTATCCAATGGTACAAAAACCATGAAAATCCGAGCAAAACTGTGGAAGTTATGGCCATTTGAAGTTAACTTTTCTTTAAACTCGATTTACTGCTAAACGGAGCGTCCTAGACCTACCAAAGTTTGCATTTTTTAAAATTGAGATATACCAGTAAAACTATACATTTTTGGAAAGGCCATTCCTTTAGCTATCCAATGGTACAAAAACCATGAAAATCCGAGCAAAACTGTGGAAGTTATGGCCATTTGAAGTTAACTTTTCTTTAAACTCGATTTACTGCTAACCGGAGCGTCCTAGACCTACCAAAGTTTGAATTTTTTAAAATTGAGATATACCAGTAAAACTATACATTTTTGGAAAGGGCATTCCTTTAGCTATCCAATGGTACAAAAACCATGAAAATCCGAGCAAAACTGTGGAAGTTATGGCCATTTGAAGTTAATTTTTCTTTAAACTCGATTTACTGCTAAACGGAGCGTCCTAGACCTACCAAAGTTTGCATTTTTTAAAATTGAGATATACCAGTAAAACTATACATTTTTGGAAAGGGCATTCCTTTAGCTATCCAATGGTACAAAAACCATGAAAATCCGAACAAAACTGTGGAAGTTATGGCCATTTGAAATTAACTTTTCTTTAAACTCGATTTACTGCTAAACGGAGCGTCCTAGACCTACCAAAGTTTGCATTTTTTAAAATTGAGATATACCAGTAAAACTATACATTTTTGGAAAGGCCATTCCTTT
This sequence comes from Merzomyia westermanni, assembly GCA_949987695.1. NCBI lineage: Eukaryota > Metazoa > Arthropoda > Insecta > Diptera > Tephritidae > Merzomyia > Merzomyia westermanni. Next base: position 97,280,224 of record OX465293.1, read on the forward strand.
AGCTATCCAATGGTACAAAAACCATGAAAATCCGAGCAAAACTGTGGAAGTTATGGCCATTTGAAGTTAACTTTTCTTTAAACTCGATTTACTGCTAACCGGAGCGTCCTAGACCTACCAAAGTTTGAATTTTTTAAAATTGAGATATACCAGTAAAACTATACATTTTGGAAAGGGCATTCCTTTAGCTATCCAATGGTACAAAAACCATGAAAATCCGAGCAAAACTGTGGAAGTTATGGCCGTTTGAAGTTAACTTTTCTTTAAACTCGATTTACTGCTAAACGGAGCATCCTAGACCTACCAAAGTTTGCATTTTTTAAAATTGAGATATACCAGTAAAACTATACATTTTTGGAAAGGGCATTCCTTTAGCTATCCAATGGTACAAAAACCATGAAAATCCGAGCAAAACTGTGGAAGTTATGGCCGTTTGAAGTTAACTTTTCTTTAAACTCGATTTACTGCTAAACGGAGCATCCTAGACCTACCAAAGTTTGCATTTTTTAAAATTGAGATATACCAGTAAAACTATACATTTTTGGAAAGGGCATTCCTTTAGCTATCCAATGGTACAAAAACCATGAAAATCCGAGCAAAACTGTGGAAGTTATGGCCATTTGAAATTAACTTTTCTTTAAACTCGATTTACTGCTAAACGGAGCGTCCTAGACCTACCAAAGTTTGCATTTTTTAAAATTGAGATATACCAGTAAAACTATACATTTTTGGAAAGGGCATTCCTTTAGCTATCCAATGGTACAAAAACCATGAAAATCCGAGCAAAACTGTGGAAGTTATGGCCATTTGAAGTTAACTTTTCTTTAAACTCGATTTACTGCTAAACGGAGCGTCCTAGACCTACCAAAGTTTGCATTTTTTAAAATTGAGATATACCAGTAAAACTATACATTTTTGGAAAGGGCATTCCTTTAGCTATCCAATGGTACAAAAACCATGAAAATCCGAGCAAAACTGTGGAAGTTATGGCCATTTGAAGTTAACTTTTCTTTAAACTCGATTTACTGCTAAACGGAGCGTCCTAGACCTACCAAAGTTTGCATTTTTTAAAATTGAGATATACCAGTAAAACTATACATTTTTGGAAAGGGCATTCCTTTAGCTATCCAATGGTACAAAAACCATGAAAATCCGAGCAAAACTGTGGAGGTTATGGCCGTTTGAAGTTAACTTTTCTTTAAACTCGATTTACTGCTAAACGGAGCATCCTAGACCTACCAAAGTTTGCATTTTTTAAAATTGAGATATACCAGTAAAACTATACATTTTTGGAAAGGGCATTCCTTTAGCTATCCAATGGTACAAAAACCATGAAAATCCGAGCAAAACTGTGGAAGTTATGGCCATTTGAAGTTAACTTTTCTTTAAACTCGATTTACTGCTAAACGGAGCGTCCTAGACCTACCAAAGTTTGCATTTTTTAAAATTGAGATATACCAGTAAAACTATACATTTTTGGAAAGGGCATTCCTTTAGCTATCCAATGGTACAAAAACCATGAAAATCCGAGCAAAACTGTGGAAGTTATGGCCATTTGAAGTTAACTTTTCTTTAAACTCGATTTACTGCTAAACGGAGCGTCCTAGACCTACCAAAGTTTGCATTTTTTAAAATTGAGATATACCAGTAAAACTATAAATTTTTGGAAAGGCCATTCCTTTACCTATCCAATGGTACAAAAACCATGAAAATCCGAGCAAAACTGTGGAAGTTATGGCCATTTGAAGTTAACTTTTCTTTAAACTCGATTTACTGCTAAACGGAGCATCCTAGACCTACCAAAGTTTGCATTTTTTAAAATTGAGATATACCAGTAAAACTATACATTTTTGGAAAGGGCATTCCTTTAGCTATCCAATGGTACAAAAACCATGAAAATCCGAGCAAAACTGTGGAAGTTATGGCCGTTTGAAGTTAACTTTTCTTTAAACTCGATTTCCTGCTAAACGGAGCGTCCCAGACCTACCAAAGTTTGCATTTTTTAAAATTGAGATATACCAGTAAAACTATACATTTTTGGAAAGGCCATTCCTTTAGCTATACAATGGTACATAAACCATGAAAATTAGAGAAAAACTGTGGAAGTTATAGCCATTTGAAGTTAACTTTTCTTTAAACTCGATTTACTGCTAAACGGAGCGTCCTAGACCTACCAAAGTTTGCATTTTTTAAAATTGAGATATACCAGTAAAACTATACATTTTTGGAAAGGCCATTCCTTTAGCTATACAATGGTACATAAACCATGAAAATTAGAGAAAAACTGTGGAAGTTATGGCCATTTGAAGTTAACTTTTCTTTAAACTCGATTTACTGCTAAACGGAGCGTCCTAGACCTACCAAAGTTTGCATTTTTTAAAATTGAGATATACCAGTAAAACTATACATTTTTGGAAAGGCCATTCCTTTAGCTATCCAATGGTACAAAAACCATGAAAATAAGAGCAAAACTGTGGAAGTTATGGCCATTTGAAGTTAACTTTTCTTTAAACTCGATTTACTGCTAACCGGAGCGTCCTAGACCTACCAAAGTTTGAATTTTTTAAAATTGAGATATACCAGTAAAACTATACATTTTTGGAAAGGCCATTCCTTTAGCTATCCAATGGTACAAAAACCATGAAAATCCGAGCAAAACTGTGGAAGTTATGGCCATTTGAAGTTAACTTTTCTTTAAACTCGATTTACTGCTAACCGGAGCGTCCTAGACCTACCAAAGTTTGAATTTTTTAAAATTGAGATATACCAGTAAAACTATACATTTTTGGAAAGGGCATTCCTTTAGCTATCCAATGGTACAAAAACCATGAAAATCCGAGCAAAACTGTGGAAGTTATGGCCATTTGAAGTTAATTTTTCTTTAAACTCGATTTACTGCTAAACGGAGCGTCCTAGACCTACCAAAGTTTGCATTTTTTAAAATTGAGATATACCAGTAAAACTATACATTTTTGGAAAGGGCATTCCTTTAGCTATCCAATGGTACAAAAACCATGAAAATCCGAACAAAACTGTGGAAGTTATGGCCATTTGAAATTAACTTTTCTTTAAACTCGATTTACTGCTAAACGGAGCGTCCTAGACCTACCAAAGTTTGCATTTTTTAAAATTGAGATATACCAGTAAAACTATACATTTTTGGAAAGGCCATTCCTTTAGCTATCCAATGGTACAAAAACCATGAAAATCCGAGCAAAACTGTGGAAGTTATGGCCATTTGAAGTTAACTTTTCTTTAAACTCGATTTACTGCTAACCGGAGCGTCCTAGACCTACCAAAGTTTGAATTTTTTAAAATTGAGATATACCAGTAAAACTATAAATTTTTGGAAAGGGCATTCCTTTAGCTATCCAATGGTACAAAAACCATGAAAATCCGAGCAAAACTGTGGAAGTTATGGCCATTTGAAGTTAACTTTTCTTTAAACTCGATTTACTGCTAAACGGAGCGTCCTAGACCTACCAAAGTTTGCATTTTTTAAAATTGAGATATACCAGTAAAACTATACATTTTTGGAAAGGGCATTCCTTTAGCTATCCAATGGTACAAAAACCATGAAAATCCGAGCAAAACTGTGGAAGTTATGGCCGTTTGAAGTTAACTTTTCTTTAAACTCGATTTACTGCTAAACGGAGCATCCTAGACCTACCAAAGTTTGCATTTTTTAAAATTGAGATATACCAGTAAAACTATACATTTTTGGAAAGGGCATTCCTTTAGCTATCCAATGGTACAAAAACCATGAAAATCCGAGCAAAACTGTGGAAGTTATGGCCATTTGAAGTTAATTTTTCTTTAAACTCGATTTACTGCTAAACGGAGCGTCCTAGACCTACCAAAGTTTGCATTTTTTAAAATTGAGATATACCAGTAAAACTATACATTTTTGGAAAGGGCATTCCTTTAGCTATCCAATGGTACAAAAACCATGAAAATCCGAACAAAACTGTGGAAGTTATGGCCATTTGAAATTAACTTTTCTTTAAACTCGATTTACTGCTAAACGGAGCGTCCTAGACCTACCAAAGTTTGCATTTTTTAAAATTGAGATATACCAGTAAAACTATACATTTTTGGAAAGGCCATTCCTTTAGCTATCCAATGGTACAAAAACCATGAAAATCCGAGCAAAACTGTGGAAGTTATGGCCATTTGAAGTTAACTTTTCTTTAAACTCGATTTACTGCTAACCGGAGCGTCCTAGACCTACCAAAGTTTGAATTTTTTAAAATTGAGATATACCAGTAAAACTATACATTTTTGGAAAGGGCATTCCTTTAGCTATCCAATGGTACAAAAACCATGAAAATCCGAGCAAAACTGTGGAAGTTATGGCCATTTGAAGTTAACTTTTCTTTAAACTCGATTTACTGCTAAACGGAGCGTCCTAGACCTACCAAAGTTTGCATTTTTTAAAATTGAGATATACCAGTAAAACTATACATTTTTGGAAAGGGCATTCCTTTAGCTATCCAATGGTACAAAAACCATGAAAATCCGAGCAAAACTGTGGAAGTTATGGCCGTTTGAAGTTAACTTTTCTTTAAACTCGATTTACTGCTAAACGGAGCATCCTAGACCTACCAAAGTTTGCATTTTTTAAAATTGAGATATACCAGTAAAACTATACATTTTTGGAAAGGGCATTCCTTTAGCTATCCAATGGTACAAAAACCATGAAAATCCGAGCAAAACTGTGGAAGTTATGGCCGTTTGAAGTTAACTTTTCTTTAAACTCGATTTACTGCTAAACGGAGCATCCTAGACCTACCAAAGTTTGCATTTTTTAAAATTGAGATATACCAGTAAAACTATACATTTTTGGAAAGGGCATTCCTTTAGCTATCCAATGGTACAAAAACCATGAAAATCCGAGCAAAACTGTGGAAGTTATGGCCATTTGAAATTAACTTTTCTTTAAACTCGATTTACTGCTAAACGGAGCGTCCTAGACCTACCAAAGTTTGCATTTTTTAAAATTGAGATATACCAGTAAAACTATACATTTTTGGAAAGGGCATTCCTTTAGCTATCCAATGGTACAAAAACCATGAAAATCCGAGCAAAACTGTGGAAGTTATGGCCATTTGAAGTTAACTTTTCTTTAAACTCGATTTACTGCTAAACGGAGCGTCCTAGACCTACCAAAGTTTGCATTTTTTAAAATTGAGATATACCAGTAAAACTATACATTTTTGGAAAGGGCATTCCTTTAGCTATCCAATGGTACAAAAACCATGAAAATCCGAGCAAAACTGTGGAAGTTATGGCCATTTGAAGTTAACTTTTCTTTAAACTCGATTTACTGCTAAACGGAGCGTCCTAGACCTACCAAAGTTTGCATTTTTTAAAATTGAGATATACCAGTAAAACTATACATTTTTGGAAAGGGCATTCCTTTAGCTATCCAATGGTACAAAAACCATGAAAATCCGAGCAAAACTGTGGAAGTTATGGCCGTTTGAAGTTAACTTTTCTTTAAACTCGATTTACTGCTAAACGGAGCATCCTAGACCTACCAAAGTTTGCATTTTTTAAAATTGAGATATACCAGTAAAACTATACATTTTTGGAAAGGGCATTCCTTTAGCTATCCAATGGTACAAAAACCATGAAAATCCGAGCAAAACTGTGGAAGTTATGGCCATTTGAAGTTAACTTTTCTTTAAACTCGATTTACTGCTAAACGGAGCGTCCTAGACCTACCAAAGTTTGCATTTTTTAAAATTGAGATGTACCAGTAAAACTATACATTTTTGGAAAGGGCATTCCTTTAGCTATCCAATGGTACAAAAACCATGAAAATCCGAGCAAAACTGTGGAAGTTATGGCCATTTGAAGTTAACTTTTCTTTAAACTCGATTTACTGCTAAACGGAGCGTCCTAGACCTACCAAAGTTTGCATTTTTTAAAATTGAGATATACCAGTAAAACTATAAATTTTTGGAAAGGCCATTCCTTTAGCTATCCAATGGTACAAAAACCATGAAAATCCGAGCAAAACTGTGGAAGTTATGGCCATTTGAAGTTAACTTTTCTTTAAACTCGATTTACTGCTAAACGGAGCATCCTAGACCTACCAAAGTTTGCATTTTTTAAAATTGAGATATACCAGTAAAACTATACATTTTTGGAAAGGGCATTCCTTTAGCTATCCAATGGTACAAAAACCATGAAAATCCGAGCAAAACTGTGGAAGTTATGGCCGTTTGAAGTTAACTTTTCTTTAAACTCGATTTACTGCTAAACGGAGCGTCCTAGACCTACCAAAGTTTGCATTTTTTAAAATTGAGATATACCAGTAAAACTATAAATTTTTGGAAAGGCCATTCCTTTAGCTATCCAATGGTACAAAAACCATGAAAATCCGAGCAAAACTGTGGAAGTTATGGCCATTTGAAGTTAACTTTTCTTTAAACTCGATTTACTGCTAAACGGAGCATCCTAGACCTACCAAAGTTTGCATTTTTTAAAATTGAGATATACCAGTAAAACTATACATTTTTGGAAAGGGCATTCCTTTAGCTATCCAATGGTACAAAAACCATGAAAATCCGAGCAAAACTGTGGAAGTTATGGCCGTTTGAAGTTAACTTTTCTTTAAACTCGATTTACTGCTAAACGGAGCGTCCTAGACCTACCAAAGTTTGCATTTTTTAAAATTGAGATATACCAGTAAAACTATACATTTTTGGAAAGGCCATTCCTTTAGCTATCCAATGGTACAAAAAACTGCATTGCATTTTTCTTTAAACTCGATTTACTGCTAAACGGAGCGTCCTAGACCTACCAAAGTTTGCATTTTTTAAAATTGAGATATACCAGTAAAACTATACATTTTTGGAAAGGCCATTCCTTTAGCTATACAATGGTACATAAACCATGAAAATTAGAGAAAAACTGTGGAAGTTATAGCCATTTGAAGTTAACTTTTCTTTAAACTCGATTTACTGCTAAACGGAGCGTCCTAGACCTACCAAAGTTTGCATTTTTTAAAATTGAGATATACCAGTAAAACTATACATTTTTGGAAAGGCCATTCCTTTAGCTATACAATGGTACATAAACCATGAAAATTAGAGAAAAACTGTGGAAGTTATGGCCATTTGAAGTTAACTTTTCTTTAAACTCGATTTACTGCTAAACGGAGCGTCCTAGACCTACCAAAGTTTGCATTTTTTAAAATTGAGATATACCAGTAAAACTATACATTTTTGGAAAGGCCATTCCTTTAGCTATCCAATGGTACAAAAACCATGAAAATCCGAGCAAAACTGTGGAAGTTATGGCCGTTTGAAGTTAACTTTTCTTTAAACTCGATTTACTGCTAAACGGAGCGTCCTAGACCTACCAAAGTTTGCATTTTTTAAAATTGAGATATACCAGTAAAACTATACATTTTTGGAAAGGCCATTCCTTTAGCTATCCAATGGTAAAAAAAACTGCATTGCATTTTTCTTTAAACTCGATTTACTGCTAAACGGAGCGTCCTAGACCTACCAAAGTTTGCATTTTTTAAAATTGAGATATACCAGTAAAACTATACATTTTTGGAAAGGCCATTCCTTTAGCTATACAATGGTACATAAACCATGAAAATTAGAGAAAAACTGTGGAAGTTATAGCCATTTGAAGTTAACTTTTCTTTAAACTCGATTTACTGCTAAACGGAGCGTCCTAGACCTACCAAAGTTTGCATTTTTTAAAATTGAGATATACCAGTAAAACTATACATTTTTGGAAAGGGCATTCCTTTAGCTATCCAATGGTACAAAAACCATGAAAATCCGAGCAAAACTGTGGAAGTTATGGCCGTTTGAAGTTAACTTTTCTTTAAACTCGATTTACTGCTAAACGGAGCGTCCTAGACCTACCAAAGTTTGCATTTTTTAAAATTGAGATATACCAGTAAAACTATACATTTTTGGAAAGGGCATTCCTTTAGCTATCCAATGGTACAAAAACCATGAAAATCCGAGCAAAACTGTGGAAGTTATGGCCGTTTGAAGTTAACTTTTCTTTAAACTCGATTTACTGCTAAACGGAGCGTCCTAGACCTACCAAAGTTTGCATTTTTTAAAATTGAGATATACCAGTAAAACTATACATTTTTGGAAAGGGCATTCCTTTAGCTATCCAATGGTACAAAAACTATGAAAATCCGAGCAAAACTGTGGAAGTTATGGCCGTTTGAAGTTAACTTTTCTTTAAACTCGATTTACTGCTAAACGGAGCGTCCTAGACCTACCAAAGTTTGCATTTTTTAAAATTGAGATATACCAGTAAAACTATACATTTTTGGAAAGGCCATTCCTTTAGCTATCCAATGGTAAAAAAAACTGCATTGCATTTTTCTTTAAACTCGATTTACTGCTAAACGGAGCGTCCTAGACCTACCAAAGTTTGCATTTTTTAAAATTGAGATATACCAGTAAAACTATACATTTTTGGAAAGGCCATTCCTTTAGCTATACAATGGTACATAAACCATGAAAATTAGAGAAAAACTGTGGAAGTTATAGCCATTTGAAGTTAACTTTTCTTTAAACTCGATTTACTGCTAAACGGAGCGTCCTAGACCTACCAAAGTTTGCATTTTTTAAAATTGAGATATACCAGTAAAACTATACATTTTTGGAAAGGCCATTCCTTTAGCTATACAATGGTACATAAACCATGAAAATTAGAGAAAAACTGTGGAAGTTATGGCCGTTTGAAGTTAACTTTTCTTTAAACTCGATTTACTGCTAAACGGAGCGTCCTAGACCTACCAAAGTTTGCATTTTTTAAAATTGAGATATACCAGTAAAACTATACATTTTTGGAAAGGCCATTCCTTTAGCTATCCAATGGTACAAAAACCATGAAAATCCGAGCAAAACTGTGGAAGTTATGGCCGTTTGAAGTTAACTTTTCTTTAAACTCGATTTACTGCTAAACGGAGCGTCCTAGACCTACCAAAGTTTGCATTTTTTAAAATTGAGATATACCAGTAAAACTATACATTTTTGGAAAGGCCATTCCTTTAGCTATACAATGGTACATAAACCATGAAAATTAGAGAAAAACTGTGGAAGTTATGGCCGTTTGAAGTTAACTTTTCTTTAAACTCGATTTACTGCTAAACGGAGCGTCCTAGACCTACCAAAGTTTGCATTTTTTAAAATTGAGATATACCAGTAAAACTATACATTTTTGGAAAGGCCATTCCTTTAGCTATACAATGGTACATAAACCATGAAAATTAGAGAAAAACTGTGGAAGTTATGGCCGTTTGAAGTTAACTTTTCTTTAAACTCGATTTACTGCTAAACGGAGCGTCCTAGACCTACCAAAGTTTGCATTTTTTAAAATTGAGATATACCAGTAAAACTATACATTTTTGGAAAGGCCATTCCTTTAGCTATCCAATGGTACAAAAACCATGAAAATCCGAGCAAAACTGTGGAAGTTATGGCCGTTTGAAGTTAACTTTTCTTTAAACTCGATTTACTGCTAAACGGAGCGTCCTAGACCTACCAAAGTTTGCATTTTTTAAAATTGAGATATACCAGTAAAACTATACATTTTTGGAAAGGCCATTCCTTTAGCTATCCAATGGTAAAAAAAACTGCATTGCATTTTTCTTTAAACTCGATTTACTGCTAAACGGAGCGTCCTAGACCTACCAAAGTTTGCATTTTTTAAAATTGAGATATACCAGTAAAACTATAAATTTTTGGAAAGGCCATTCCTTTAGCTATCCAATGGTACAAAAACCATGAAAATCCGAGCAAAACTGTGGAAGTTATGGCCGTTTGAAGTTAACTTTTCTTTAAACTCGATTTACTGCTAAACGGAGCGTCCTAGACCTACCAAAGTTTGCATTTTTTAAAATTGAGATATACCAGTAAAACTATACATTTTTGGAAAGGCCATTCCTTTAGCTATACAATGGTACATAAACCATGAAAATTAGAGAAAAACTGTGGAAGTTATGGCCGTTTGAAGTTAACTTTTCTTTAAACTCGATTTACTGCTAAACGGAGCGTCCTAGACCTACCAAAGTTTGCATTTTTTAAAATTGAGATATACCAGTAAAACTATACATTTTTGGAAAGGCCATTCCTTTAGCTATACAATGGTACATAAACCATGAAAATTAGAGAAAAACTGTGGAAGTTATGGCCGTTTGAAGTTAACTTTTCTTTAAACTCGATTTACTGCTAAACGGAGCGTCCTAGACCTACCAAAGTTTGCATTTTTTAAAATTGAGATATACCAGTAAAACTATACATTTTTGGAAAGGCCATTCCTTTAGCTATCCAATGGTACAAAAACCATGAAAATCCGAGCAAAACTGTGGAAGTTATGGCCGTTTGAAGTTAACTTTTCTTTAAACTCGATTTACTGCTAAACGGAGCGTCCTAGACCTACCAAAGTTTGCATTTTTTAAAATTGAGATATACCAGTAAAACTATACATTTTTGGAAAGGCCATTCCTTTAGCTATCCAATGGTAAAAAAAACTGCATTGCATTTTTCTTTAAACTCGATTTACTGCTAAACGGAGCGTCCTAGACCTACCAAAGTTTGCATTTTTTAAAATTGAGATATACCAGTAAAACTATACATTTTTGGAAAGGGCATTCCTTTAGCTATCCAATGGTACAAAAACCATGAAAATCCGAGCAAAACTGTGGAAGTTATGGCCGTTTGAAGTTAACTTTTCTTTAAACTCGATTTACTGCTAAACGGAGCGTCCTAGACCTACCAAAGTTTGCATTTTTTAAAATTGAGATATACCAGTAAAACTATACATTTTTGGAAAGGCCATTCCTTTAGCTATCCAATGGTAAAAAAAACTGCATTGCATTTTTCTTTAAACTCGATTTACTGCTAAACGGAGCGTCCTAGACCTACCAAAGTTTGCATTTTTTAAAATTGAGATATACCAGTAAAACTATACATTTTTGGAAAGGCCATTCCTTTAGCTATACAATGGTACATAAACCATGAAAATTAGAGAAAAACTGTGGAAGTTATAGCCATTTGAAGTTAACTTTTCTTTAAACTCGATTTACTGCTAAACGGAGCGTCCTAGACCTACCAAAGTTTGCATTTTTTAAAATTGAGATATACCAGTAAAACTATACATTTTTGGAAAGGCCATTCCTTTAGCTATACAATGGTACATAAACCATGAAAATTAGAGAAAAACTGTGGAAGTTATGGCCGTTTGAAGTTAACTTTTCTTTAAACTCGATTTACTGCTAAACGGAGCGTCCTAGACCTACCAAAGTTTGCATTTTTTAAAATTGAGATATACCAGTAAAACTATACATTTTTGGAAAGGCCATTCCTTTAGCTATCCAATGGTACAAAAAACTGCATTGCATTTTTCTTTAAACTCGATTTACTGCTAAACGGAGCGTCCTAGACCTACCAAAGTTTGCATTTTTTAAAATTGAGATATACCAGTAAAACTATACATTTTTGGAAAGGCCATTCCTTTAGCTATACAATGGTACATAAACCATGAAAATTAGAGAAAAACTGTGGAAGTTATGGCCATTTGAAGTTAACTTTTCTTTAAACTCGATTTACTGCTAAACGGAGCGTCCTAGACCTACCAAAGTTTGCATTTTTTAAAATTGAGATATACCAGTAAAACTATACATTTTTGGAAAGGCCATTCCTTTAGCTATACAATGGTACATAAACCATGAAAATTAGAGAAAAACTGTGGAAGTTATGGCCATTTGAAGTTAACTTTTCTTTAAACTCGATTTACTGCTAAACGGAGCGTCCTAGACCTACCAAAGTTTGCATTTTTTAAAATTGAGATATACCAGTAAAACTATACATTTTTGGAAAGGCCATTCCTTTAGCTATACAATGGTACATAAACCATGAAAATTAGAGAAAAACTGTAAGTTATGGCCATTTGAAGTTAACTTTTCTTTAAACTCGATTTACTGCTAAACGGAGCGTCCTAGACCTACCAAAGTTTGCATTTTTTAAAATTGAGATATACCAGTAAAACTATACATTTTTGGAAAGGCCATTCCTTTAGCTATACAATGGTACATAAACCATGAAAATTAGAGAAAAACTGTGGAAGTTATGGCCATTTGAAGTTAACTTTTCTTTAAACTCGATTTACTGCTAAACGGAGCGTCCTAGACCTACCAAAGTTTGCATTTTTTAAAATTGAGATATACCAGTAAAACTATACATTTTTGGAAAGGCCATTCCTTTAGCTATACAATGGTATATAAACCATGAAAATTAGAGAAAAACTGTGGAAGTTATAGCCATTTGAAGTTAACTTTTCTTTAAACTCGATTTACTGCTAAACGGAGCGTCCTAGACCTACCAAAGTTTGCATTTTTTAAAATTGAGATATACCAGTAAAACTATACATTTTTGGAAAGGCCATTCCTTTAGCTATCCAATGGTACAAAAACCATGAAAATCCGAGCAAAACTGTGGAAGTTATGGCCATTTGAAGTTAACTTTTCTTTAAACTCGATTTACTGCTAAACGGAGCGTCCTAGACCTACCAAAGTTTGCATTTTTTAAAATTGAGATATACCAGTAAAACTATACATTTTTGGAAAGGGCATTCCTTTAGCTATCCAATGGTACAAAAACCACGAAAATCCGAGCAAAACTGTGGAAGTTATGACCACTTGAAGTTAACTTTTCTTTAAACTCGATTTACTGCTAAACGGAGCATCCTAGGCCTACCAAAGTTTGCATTTTTTAAAATTGAGATATACCAGTAAAACTATACATTTTTGGAAAGGGCATTCCTTTAGCTATCCAATGGTACAAAAACCATGAAAATCCGAGCAAAACTGTGGAAGTTATGGCCATTTGAAGTTAACTTTTCTTTAAACTCGATTTACTGCTAAACGGAGCGTCCTAGACCTACCAAAGTTTGCATTTTTTAAAATTGAGATATACCAGTAAAACTATACATTTTTGGAAAGGGCATTCCTTTAGCTATCCAATGGTACAAAAACCATGAAAATCCGAGCAAAACTGTGGAAGTTATGGCCATTTGAAGTTAACTTTTCTTTAAACTCGATTTACTGCTAAACGGAGCGTCCTAGACCTACCAAAGTTTGCATTTTTTAAAATTGAGATATACCAGTAAAACTATACATTTTTGGAAAGGCCATTCCTTTAGCTATACAATGGTACATAAACCATGAAAATTAGAGAAAAACTGTGGAAGTTATAGCCATTTGAAGTTAACTTTTCTTTAAACTCGATTTACTGCTAAACGGAGCGTCCTAGACCTACCAAAGTTTGCATTTTTTAAAATTGAGATATACCAGTAAAACTATACATTTTTGGAAAGGCCATTCCTTTAGCTATCCAATGGTACAAAAACCATGAAAATCCGAGCAAAACTGTGGAAGTTATGGCCATTTGAAGTTAACTTTTCTTTAAACTCGATTTACTGCTAAACGGAGCGTCCTAGACCTACCAAAGTTTGCATTTTTTAAAATTGAGATATACCAGTAAAACTATACATTTTTGGAAAGGGCATTCCTTTAGCTATCCAATGGTACAAAAACCACGAAAATCCGAGCAAAACTGTGGAAGTTATGACCATTTGAAGTTAACTTTTCTTTAAACTCGATTTACTGCTAAACGGAGCATCCTAGACCTACCAAAGTTTGCATTTTTTAAAATTGAGATATACCAGTAAAACTATACATTTTTGGAAAGGGCATTCCTTTAGCTATCCAATGGTACAAAAACCATGAAAATCCGAGCAAAACTGTGGAAGTTATGGCCATTTGAAGTTAACTTTTCTTTAAACTCGATTTACTGCTAAACGGAGCGTCCTAGACCTACCAAAGTTTGCATTTTTTAAAATTGAGATATACCAGTAAAACTATACATTTTTGGAAAGGCCATTCCTTTAGCTATACAATGGTACATAAACCATGAAAATTAGAGAAAAACTGTGGAAGTTATAGCCATTTGAAGTTAACTTTTCTTTAAACTCGATTTACTGCTAAACGGAGCATCCTAGACCTACCAAAGTTTGCATTTTTTAAAATTGAGATATACCAGTAAAACTATACATTTTTGGAAAGGCCATTCCTTTAGCTATCCAATGGTACAAAAACCATGAAAATCCGAGCAAAACTGTGGAAGTTATGGCCATTTGAAGTTAACTTTTCTTTAAACTCGATTTACTGCTAAACGGAGCGTCCTAGACCTACCAAAGTTTGCATTTTTTAAAATTGAGATATACCAGTAAAACTATACATTTTTGGAAAGGGCATTCCTTTAGCTATCCAATGGTACAAAAACCATGAAAATTAAAGAAAAACTGTGGAAGTTATGGCCATTTGAAGTTAACTTTTCTTTAAACTCGATTTACTGCTAAACGGAGCATCCTAGACCTACCAAAGTTTGCATTTTTTAAAATTGAGATATACCAGTAAAACTATACATTTTTGGAAAGGCCATTCCTTTAGCTATACAATGGTACGTAAACCATGAAAATTAGAGAAAAACTGTGGAAGTTATAGCCATTTGAAGTTAACTTTTCTTTAAACTCGATTTACTGCTAAACGGAGCGTCCTAGACCTACCAAAGTATGCATTTTTTAAAATTGAGATATACCAGTAAAACTATACATTTTTGGAAAGGGCATTCCTTTAGCTATCCAATGGTACAAAAACCATGAAAATTAAAGAAAAACTGTGGAAGTTATGGCCATTTGAAGTTAACTTTTCTTTAAACTCGATTTACTGCTAAACGGAGCGTCCTAGACCTACCAAAGTTTGCATTTTTTAAAATTGAGATATACCAGTAAAACTATACATTTTTGGAAAGGCCATTCCTTTAGCTATACAATGGTACATAAACCATGAAAATTAGAGAAAAACTGTGGAAGTTATAGCCATTTGAAGTTAACTTTTCTTTAAACTCGATTTACTGCTAAACGGAGCGTCCTAGACCTACCAAAGTTTGCATTTTTTAAAATTGAGATATACCAGTAAAACTATACATTTTTGGAAAGGGCATTCCTTTAGCTATCCAATGGTACAAAAACCATGAAAATCCGAGCAAAACTGTGGAAGTTATGGCCATTTGAAGTTAACTTTTCTTTAAACTCGATTTACTGCTAAACGGAGCGTCCTAGACCTACCAAAGTTTGCATTTTTTAAAATTGAGATATACCAGTAAAACTATACATTTTTGGAAAGGCCATTCCTTTAGCTATACAATGGTACATAAACCATGAAAATTAGAGAAAAACTGTGGAAGTTATAGCCATTTGAAGTTAACTTTTCTTTAAACTCGATTTACTGCTAAACGGAGCGTCCTAGACCTACCAAAGTTTGCATTTTTTAAAATTGAGATATACCAGTAAAACTATACATTTTTGGAAAGGGCATTCCTTTAGCTATCCAATGGTACAAAAACCACGAAAATCCGAGCAAAACTGTGGAAGTTATGGCCATTTGAAGTTAACTTTTCTTTAAACTCGATTTACTGCTAAACGGAGCGTCCTAGACCTACCAAAGTTTGCATTTTTTAAAATTGAGATATACCAGTAAAACTATACATTTTTGGAAAGGGCATTGCTTTAGCTATCCAATGGTACATAAACCATGAAAATCCGAGCAAAACTGTGGAAGTTATGACCATTTGAAGTTAACTTTTCTTTAAACTCGATTTACTGCTAAACGGAGCATCCTAGACCTACCAAAGTTTGCATTTTTTAAAATTGAGATATAAAGGGTGTTTTTTTAGGGGGATAGAACTTCGAAATGAAATCAAACACAAGAAAATCGTTTTAAGGTCCATCAATTTGGCTTTATTGGAAGGATAATTTTATGCCATTAATGTTTAAATATGATTGCGGGCATGTGGCCGCCGCGGCTGGCTCGAATAAAGCCAATTCTACAGGTCCAATTTTCAACCACTTTTTCGAGCATATGGGGCCGTATGTCGGCAATAACGCCACGAATGTTGGCTTCCAATTCCCCCAAACGTTTCTGGTTTGTTGGTGTAGACGAGCGACTTCACATATCCCCAAAGAAAATAATCCAATGGTGTCAAATCACACGACCTTGGTGGCCAATTGACAGGTCCATTCCGCGAAATTATGCGTTCATCGAATGTTTCCTTCAATAAATCGATTGTGACGTGCGCTGTGTGGCATGTAGCGCCGTCTTGTTGGAACCACAACTCATCCACATTCATGCCATCCAATTCGGGAACAAAATAGTCGGTTATCATGGCTCTATACCGGTCTCCATTAACGGTAGCTGCCTCTCCAGCATTATTGCGGAAGAAGTATGGCCCAATGACTCCACCAGCCCATAGAGCACACCAAACAGTCAGTTTTTGTGGATGTAATGGCGTTTCAAGGGTCTCATGTGGATTCTCTTCACTCCAAATGCGGCAATTTTGCTTGTTGACGTAGCCATTCAACCAAAAATGAGCCTCATCACTGAACAAAATTTTGCGATGAAAATCAGCATCGAAATCAATCTCATTTTCGGCCCATACACCAAAATCACGACGCATTGCATGGTCTCGCGGCTTTAATTCTTGCACAAGCTGGATCTTGTAAGGTCGCAAGCCAAGATCTTTGCGCAAAATCTTCCATAAAGTTGATGGACAAAGCTCCAATTGCTGTGCACGGTGGCGAATCGATTCATTCGGGTCCTCTTCAACACTTTGCTCTACAGCGGCAATTGTTTCTTCGGTGCGCACTGTTCGACGTCTCTGCGGATGCGTATTATCACATAGAGTAAACGTAGTGCGAAAACGATCCATGGTTAACCGAATTAATTGCTCTGATGGACGATTATGTCGACCATAAAATGGACGGAGCTCACGGTAAACTTCGCGAACTGAACCATTATTTTCGAAATAAATTTGCACGATTTGCAAGCGTTGTTCTTTTGTCAACCTGTTCATGATGAAATGGCAAACCAAACTGAACATAAATGACATTAGAGTTGCCAGATTTGATCACAAAATGCCAGCTTTATCTCTATTCGAAAAACAAACCTGTAAAAAAAACACCCTGTACCAGTAAAACTATACATTTTTGGAAAGGGCATTCCTTTAGCTATCCAATGGTACAAAAACCATGAAAATCCGAGCAAAACTGTGGAAGTTATGGCCATTTGAAGTTAACTTTTCTTTAAACTCGATTTACTGCTAAACGGAGCGTCCTAGACCTACCAAAGTTTGCATTTTTTAAAATTGAGATATACCAGTAAAACTATACATTTTTGGAAAGGCCATTCCTTTAGCTATACAATGGTACATAAACCATGAAAATTAGAGAAAAACTGTGGAAGTTATAGCCATTTGAAGTTAACTTTTCTTTAAACTCGATTTACTGCTAAACGGAGCGTCCTAGACCTACCAAAGTTTGCATTTTTTAAAATTGAGATATACCAGTAAAACTATACATTTTTGGAAAGGCCATTCCTTTAGCTATCCAATGGTACAAAAACCATGAAAATCCGAGCAAAACTGTGGAAGTTATGGCCATTTGAAGTTAACTTTTCTTTAAACTCGATTTACTGCTAAACGGAGCGTCCTAGACCTACCAAAGTTTGCATTTTTTAAAATTGAGATATACCAGTAAAACTATACATTTTTGGAAAGGCCATTCCTTTAGCTATACAATGGTACATAAACCATGAAAATTAGAGAAAAACTGTGGAAGTTATAGCCATTTGAAGTTAACTTTTCTTTAAACTCGATTTACTGCTAAACGGAGCGTCCTAGACCTACCAAAGTTTGCATTTTTTAAAATTGAGATATACCAGTAAAACTATACATTTTTGGAAAGGCCATTCCTTTAGCTATCCAATGGTACAAAAACCATGAAAATCCGAGCAAAACTGTGGAAGTTATGGCCATTTGAAGTTAACTTTTCTTTAAACTCGATTTACTGCTAAACGGAGCGTCCTAGACCTACCAAAGTTTGCATTTTTTAAAATTGAGATATACCAGTAAAACTATACATTTTTGGAAAGGGCATTCCTTTAGCTATCCAATGGTACAAAAACCACGAAAATCCGAGCAAAACTGTGGAAGTTATGACCATTTGAAGTTAACTTTTCTTTAAACTCGATTTACTGCTAAACGGAGCATCCTAGACCTACCAAAGTTTGCATTTTTTAAAATTGAGATATACCAGTAAAACTATACATTTTTGGAAAGGGCATTCCTTTAGCTATCCAATGGTACAAAAACCATGAAAATCCGAGCAAAACTGTGGAAGTTATGGCCATTTGAAGTTAACTTTTCTTTAAACTCGATTTACTGCTAAACGGAGCGTCCTAGACCTACCAAAGTTTGCATTTTTTAAAATTGAGATATACCAGTAAAACTATACATTTTTGGAAAGGGCATTCCTTTAGCTATCCAATGGTACAAAAACCATGAAAATCCGAGCAAAACTGTGGAAGTTATGGCCATTTGAAGTTAACTTTTCTTTAAACTCGATTTACTGCTAAACGGAGCGTCCTAGACCTACCAAAGTTTGCATTTTTTAAAATTGAGATATACCAGTAAAACTATACATTTTTGGAAAGGCCATTCCTTTAGCTATACAATGGTACATAAACCATGAAAATTAGAGAAAAACTGTGGAAGTTATGGCCATTTGAAGTTAACTTTTCTTTAAACTCGATTTACTGCTAAACGGAGCGTCCTAGACCTACCAAAGTTTGCATTTTTTAAAATTGAGATATACCAGTAAAACTATACATTTTTGGAAAGGCCATTCCTTTAGCTATCCAATGGTACAAAAACCATGAAAATCCGAGCAAAACTGTGGAAGTTATGGCCATTTGAAGTTAACTTTTCTTTAAACTCGATTTACTGCTAAACGGAGCGTCCTAGACCTACCAAAGTTTGCATTTTTTAAAATTGAGATATACCAGTAAAACTATACATTTTTGGAAAGGGCATTCCTTTAGCTATCCAATGGTACAAAAACCACGAAAATCCGAGCAAAACTGTGGAAGTTATGACCATTTGAAGTTAACTTTTCTTTAAACTCGATTTACTGCTAAACGGAGCATCCTAGACCTACCAAAGTTTGCATTTTTTAAAATTGAGATATACCAGTAAAACTATACATTTTTGGAAAGGGCATTCCTTTAGCTATCCAATGGTACAAAAACCATGAAAATCCGAGCAAAACTGTGGAAGTTATGACCATTTGAAGTTAACTTTTCTTTAAACTCGATTTACTGCTAAACGGAGCGTCCTAGACCTACCAAAGTTTGCATTTTTTAAAATTGAGATATACCAGTAAAACTATACATTTTTGGAAAGGGCATTCCTTTAGCTATCCAATGGTACAAAAACCATGAAAATCCGAGCAAAACTGTGGAAGTTATGGCCATTTGAAGTTAACTTTTCTTTAAACTCGATTTACTGCTAAACGGAGCGTCCTAGACCTACCAAAGTTTGCATTTTTTAAAATTGAGATATACCAGTAAAACTATACATTTTTGGAAAGGGCATTCCTTTAGCTATCCAATGGTACAAAAACCATGAAAATCCGAGCAAAACTGTGGAAGTTATGGCCATTTGAAGTTAACTTTTCTTTAAACTCGATTTACTGCTAAACGGAGCGTCCTAGACCTACCAAAGTTTGCATTTTTTAAAATTGAGATATACCAGTAAAACTATACATTTTTGGAAAGGCCATTCCTTTAGCTATCCAATGGTACAAAAAACTGCATTGCATTTCTCTTTAAACTCGATTTACTGCTAAAGGGAGCGTCCTAGACCTACCAAAGTTTGCATTTTTTAAAATTGAGATATACCAGTAAAACTATACATTTTTGGAAAGGGCATTCCTTTAGCTATCCAATGGTACATAAACCATGAAAATTAGAGAAAAACTGTGGAAGTTATGGCCATTTGAAGTTAACTTTTCTTTAAACTCGATTTACTGCTAAACGGAGCGTCCTAGACCTACCAAAGTTTGCATTTTTTAAAATTGAGATATACCAGTAAAACTATACATTTTTGGAAAGGCCATTCCTTTAGCTATCCAATGGTACAAAAACCATGAAAATCCGAGCAAAACTGTGGAAGTTATGGCCATTTGAAGTTAACTTTTCTTTAAACTCGATTTACTGCTAAACGGAGCGTCCTAGACCTACCAAAGTTTGCATTTTTTAAAATTGAGATATACCAGTAAAACTATACATTTTTGGAAGGGCATTCCTTTAGCTATCCAATGGTACAAAAACCATGAAAATTAGAGAAAAACTGTGGAAGTTATGGCCATTTGAAGTTAACTTTTCTTTAAACTCGATTTACTGCTAAACGGAGCGTCTTAGACCTACCAAAGTTTGCATTTTTTAAAATTGAGATATACCAGTAAAACTATACATTTTTGGAAAGGGCATTCCTTTAGCTATCCAATGGTACAAAAACCATGAAAATCCGAGCAAAACTGTGGAAGTTATAACCATTTGAAGTTAACTTTTCTTTAAACTCGATTTACTGCTAAACGGAGCGTCCTAGACCTACCAAAGTTTGCATTTTTTAAAATTGAGATATACCAGTAAAACTATACATTTTTGGAAGGGCATTCCTTTAGCTATCCAATGGTACAAAAACCATGAAAATTAGAGAAAAACTGTGGAAGTTATGGCCATTTGAAGTTAACTTTTCTTTAAACTCGATTTACTGCTAAACGGAGCGTCCTAGACCTACCAAAGTTTGCATTTCTTAAAATTGAGATATACCAGTAAAACTATACATTTTTGGAAAGGGCATTCCTTTAGCTATCCAATGGTACAAAAACCATGAAAATCCGAGCAAAACTGTGGAAGTTATGGCCATTTGAAGTTAACTTTTCTTTAAACTCGATTTACTGCTAAACGGAGCGTCCTAGACCTACCAAAGTTTGCATTTTTTAAAATTGAGATATACCAGTAAAACTATACATTTTTGGAAAGGGCATTCCTTTAGCTATCCAATGGTACAAAAACCATGAAAATCCGAGCAAAACTGTGGAAGTTATGGCCATTTGAAGTTAACTTTTCTTTAAACTCGATTTACTGCTAAACGGAGCGTCCTAGACCTACCAAAGTTTGCATTTTTTAAAATTGAGATATACCAGTAAAACTATACATTTTTGGAAGGGCATTCCTTTAGCTATCCAATGGTACAAAAACCATGAAAATTAGAGAAAAACTGTGGAAGTTATGGCCATTTGAAGTTAACTTTTCTTTAAACTCGATTTACTGCTAAACGGAGCGTCCTAGACCTACCAAAGTTTGCATTTTTTAAAATTGAGATATACCAGTAAAACTATACATTTTTGGAAAGGGCATTCCTTTAGCTATCCAATGGTACAAAAACCATGAAAATCCGAGCAAAACTGTGGAAGTTATGGCCATTTGAAGTTAACTTTTCTTTAAACTCGATTTACTGCTAAACGGAGCGTCCTAGACCTACCAAAGTTTGCATTTTTTAAAATTGAGATATACCAGTAAAACTATACATTTTTGGAAAGGCCATTCCTTTAGCTATCCAATGGTACAAAAACCATGAAAATCCGAGCAAAACTGTGGAAGTTATGGCCATTTGAAGTTAACTTTTCTTTAAACTCGATTTACTGCTAAACGGAGCGTCCTAGACCTACCAAAGTTTGCATTTTTTAAAATTGAGATATACCAGTAAAACTATACATTTTTGGAAAGGGCATTCCTTTAGCTATCCAATGGTAAAAAAACCATGAAAATCCGAGCAAAACTGTGGAAGTTATGGCCATTTGAAGTTAACTTTTCTTTAAACTCGATTTACTGCTAAACGGAGCGTCCTAGACCTACCAAAGTTTGCATTTTTTAAAATTGAGATATACCAGTAAAACTATACATTTTTGGAAAGGGCATTCCTTTAGCTATCCAATGGTACAAAAACCATGAAGATCCGAGCAAAACTGTGGAAGTTATGGCCATTTGAAGTTAACTTTTCTTTAAACTCGATTTACTGCTAAACGGAGCGTCCTAGACCTACCAAAGTTTGCATTTTTTAAAATTGAGATATACCAGTAAAACTATACATTTTTGGAAAGGGCATTCCTTTAGCTATCCAATGGTACAAAAACCATGAAAATCCGAGCAAAACTGTGGAAGTTATGGCCATTTGAAGTTAACTTTTCTTTAAACTCGATTTACTGCTAAACGGAGCGTCCTAGACCTACCAAAGTTTGCATTTTTTAAAATTGAGATATACCAGTAAAACTATACATTTTTGGAAAGGGCATTCCTTTAGCTATCCAATGGTAAAAAAACCATGAAAATCCGAGCAAAACTGTGGAAGTTATGGCCATTTGAAGTTAATTTTTCTATAAACTCGATTTACTGCTAAACGGAGCGTCCTAGACCTACCAAAGTTTGCATTTTTTAAATTGAGATACACCAGTAAAACTATACATTTTTGGAAAGGGCATTCCTTTAGCTATCCAATGGTACAAAAACCATGAAGATCCGAGCAAAACTGTGGAAGTTATGGCCATTTGAAGTTAACTTTTCTTTAAACTCGATTTACTGCTAAACGGAGCGTCCTAGACCTACCAAAGTTTGCATTTTTTAAAATTGAGATATACCAGTAAAACTATACATTTTTGGAAAGGCCATTCCTTTAGCTATCCAATGGTACAAAAACCATGAAAATCCGAGCAAAACTGTGGAAGTTATGGCCATTTGAAGTTAACTTTTCTTTAAACTCGATTTACTGCTAAACGGAGCGTCCTAGACCTACCAAAGTTTGCATTTTTTAAAATTGAGATATACCAGTAAAACTATACATTTTTGGAAAGGGCATTCCTTTAGCTATCCAATGGTACAAAAACCATGAAAATCCGAGCAAAACTGTGGAAGTTATGGCCATTTGAAGTTAACTTTTCTTTAAACTCGATTTACTGCTAAACGGAGCGTCCTAGACCTACCAAAGTTTGCATTTTTTAAAATTGAGATATACCAGTAAAACTATACATTTTTGGAAAGGCCATTCCTTTAGCTATACAATGGTACATAAACCATGAAAATTAGAGAAAAACTGTGGAAGTTATGGCCATTTGAAGTTAACTTTTCTTTAAAATCGATTTACTGCTAAACGGAGCGTCCTAGACCTACCAAAGTTTGCATTTTTTAAAATTGAGATACACCAGTAAAACTATACATTTTTGGAAAGGGCATTCCTTTAGCTATCCAATGGTACAAAAACCATGAAAATCCGAGCAAAACTGTGGAAGTTATGGCCATTTGAAGTTAACTTTTCTTTAAACTCGATTTACTGCTAAACGGAGCGTCCTAGACCTACCAAAGTTTGCATTTTTTAAAATTGAGATATACCAGTAAAACTATACATTTTTGGAAAGGCCATTCCTTTAGCTATCCAATGGTACAAAAACCATGAAAATCCGTGCAAAACTGTGGAAGTTATGGCCATTTGAAGTTAACTTTTCTTTAAACTCGATTTACTGCTAAACGGAGCGTCCTAGACCTACCAAAGTTTGCATTTTTTAAAATTGAGATATACCAGTAAAACTATACATTTTTGGAAAGGGCATTCCTTTAGCTATCCAATGGTACAAAAACCATGAAAATCCGAGCAAAACTGTGGAAGTTATGGCCATTTGAAGTTAACTTTTCTTTAAACTCGATTTACTGCTAAACGGAGCGTCCTAGACCTACCAAAGTTTGAATTTTTTAAAATTGAGATATACCAGTAAAACTATACATTTTTGGAAAGGCCATTCCTTTAGCTATCCAATGGTACAAAAACCATGAAAATCCGAGAAAAACTGTGGAAGTTATGGCCATTTGAAGTTAACTTTTCTTTAAACTCGATTTACTGCTAAACGGAGCGTCCTAGACCTACCAAAGTTTGCATTTTTTAAAATTGAGATATACCAGTAAAACTATACATTTTTGGAAAGGGCATTCCTTTAGCTATCCAATGGTACAAAAACCATGAAAATCCGAGCAAAACTGTGGAAGTTATGGCCATTTGAAGTTAACTTTTCTTTAAACTCGATTTACTGCTAAACGGAGCGTCCTAGACCTACCAAAGTTTGCATTTTTTAAAATTGAGATATACCAGTAAAACTATACATTTTTGGAAAGGCCATTCCTTTAGCTATCCAATGGTACAAAAACCATGAAAATCCGTGCAAAACTGTGGAAGTTATGGCCATTTGAAGTTAACTTTTCTTTAAACTCGATTTACTGCTAAACGGAGCGTCCTAGACCTACCAAAGTTTGCATTTTTTAAAATTGAGATATACCAGTAAAACTATACATTTTTGGAAAGGGCATTCCTTTAGCTATCCAATGGTACAAAAACCATGAAAATCCGAGCAAAACTGTGGAAGTTATGGCCATTTGAAGTTAACTTTTCTTTAAACTCGATTTACTGCTAAACGGAGCGTCCTAGACCTACCAAAGTTTGCATTTTTTAAAATTGAGATATACCAGTAAAACTATACATTTTTGGAAAGGGCATTCCTTTAGCTATCCAATGGTACATAAACCATGAAAATTAGAGAAAAACTGTGGAAGTTATGGCCATTTGAAGTTAACTTTTCTTTAAACTCGATTTACTGCTAAACGGAGCGTCCTAGACCTACCAAAGTTTGCATTTTTTAAAATTGAGATATACCAGTAAAACTATACATTTTTGGAAAGGCCATTCCTTTAGCTATCCAATGGTACAAAAACCATGAAAATCCGAGCAAAACTGTGGAAGTTATGGCCATTTGAAGTTAACTTTTCTTTAAACTCGATTTACTGCTAAACGGAGCGTCCTAGACCTACCAAAGTTTGCATTTTTTAAAATTGAGATATACCAGTAAAACTATACATTTTTGGAAAGGGCATTCCTTTAGCTATCCAATGGTACAAAAACCATGAAAATCCGAGCAAAACTGTGGAAGTTATGGCAATTTGAAGTTAACTTTTCTTTAAACTCGATTTACTGCTAAACGGAGCGTCCTAGACCTACCAAAGTTTGCATTTTTTAAAATTGAGATATACCAGTAAAACTATACATTTTTGGAAAGGGCATTCCTTTAGCTATCCAATGGTACAAAAACCATGAAAATCCGAGCAAAACTGTGGAAGTTATGGCCATTTGAAGTTAACTTTTCTTTAAACTCGATTTACTGCTAAACGGAGCGTCCTAGACCTACCAAAGTTTGCATTTTTTAAAATTGAGATATACCAGTAAAACTATACATTTTTGGAAAGGCCATTCCTTTAGCTATCCAATGGTACAAAAACCATGAAAATCCGAGCAAAACTGTGGAAGTTATGGCCATTTGAAGTTAACTTTTCTTTAAACTCGATTTACTGCTAAACGGAGCGTCCTAGACCTACCAAAGTTTGCATTTTTTAAAATTGAGATATACCAGTAAAACTATACATTTTTGGAAAGGGCATTCCTTTAGCTATCCAATGGTACAAAAACTATGAAAATCCGAGCAAAACTGTGGAAGTTATGACCATTTGAAGTTAACTTTTCTTTAAACTCGATTTACTGCTAAACGGAGCGTCCTAGACCTACCAAAGTTTGCATTTTTTAAAATTGAGATATACCAGTAAAACTATACATTTTTGGAAAGGCCATTCCTTTAGCTATCCAATGGTACAAAAACCATGAAAATCCGTGCAAAACTGTGGAAGTTATGGCCATTTGAAGTTAACTTTTCTTTAAACTCGATTTACTGCTAAACGGAGCGTCCTAGACCTACCAAAGTTTGCATTTTTTAAAATTGAGATATACCAGTAAAACTATACATTTTTGGAAAGGCCATTCCTTTAGCTATACAATGGTACATAAACCATGAAAATTAGAGAAAAACTGTGGAAGTTATGGCCATTTGAAGTTAACTTTTCTTTAAACTCGATTTACTGCTAAACGGAGCGTCCTAGACCTACCAAAGTTTGCATTTTTTAAAATTGAGATATACCAGTAAAACTATACATTTTTGGAAAGGGCATTCCTTTAGCTATCCAATGGTACAAAAACCATGAAAATCCGAGCAAAACTGTGGAAGTTATGGCCATTTGAAGTTAATTTTTCTATAAACTCGATTTACTGCTAAACGGAGCGTCCTAGACCTACCAAAGTTTGCATTTTTTAAAATTGAGATACACCAGTAAAACTATACATTTTTGGAAAGGGCATTCCTTTAGCTATCCAATGGTACAAAAACCATGAAGATCCGAGCAAAACTGTGGAAGTTATGGCCATTTGAAGTTAAATTTTCTTTAAACTCGATTTACTGCTAAACGGAGCGTCCTAGACCTACCAAAGTTTGCATTTTTTAAAATTGAGATATACCAGTAAAACTATACATTTTTGGAAAGGCCATTCCTTTAGCTATCCAATGGTACAAAAACCATGAAAATCCGAGCAAAACTGTGGAAGTTATGGCCATTTGAAGTTAACTTTTCTTTAAACTCGATTTACTGCTAAACGGAGCGTCCTAGACCTACCAAAGTTTGCATTTTTTAAAATTGAGATATACCAGTAAAACTATACATTTTTGGAAAGGGCATTCCTTTAGCTATCCAATGGTACAAAAACCATGAAAATCCGAGCAAAACTGTGGAAGTTATGGCCATTTGAAGTTAACTTTTCTTTAAACTCGATTTACTGCTAAACGGAGCGTCCTAGACCTACCAAAGTTTGCATTTTTTAAAATTGAGATATACCAGTAAAACTATACATTTTTGGAAAGGCCATTCCTTTAGCTATACAATGGTACATAAACCATGAAAATTAGAGAAAAACTGTGGAAGTTATGGCCATTTGAAGTTAACTTTTCTTTAAAATCGATTTACTGCTAAACGGAGCGTCCTAGACCTACCAAAGTTTGCATTTTTTAAAATTGAGATACACCAGTAAAACTATACATTTTTGGAAAGGGCATTCCTTTAGCTATCCAATGGTACAAAAACCATGAAAATCCGAGCAAAACTGTGGAAGTTATGGCCATTTGAAGTTAACTTTTCTTTAAACTCGATTTACTGCTAAACGGAGCGTCCTAGACCTACCAAAGTTTGCATTTTTTAAAATTGAGATATACCAGTAAAACTATACATTTTTGGAAAGGCCATTCCTTTAGCTATCCAATGGTACAAAAACCATGAAAATCCGTGCAAAACTGTGGAAGTTATGGCCATTTGAAGTTAACTTTTCTTTAAACTCGATTTACTGCTAAACGGAGCGTCCTAGACCTACCAAAGTTTGCATTTTTTAAAATTGAGATATACCAGTAAAACTATACATTTTTGGAAAGGGCATTCCTTTAGCTATCCAATGGTACAAAAACCATGAAAATCCGAGCAAAACTGTGGAAGTTATGGCCATTTGAAGTTAACTTTTCTTTAAACTCGATTTACTGCTAAACGGAGCGTCCTAGACCTACCAAAGTTTGAATTTTTTAAAATTGAGATATACCAGTAAAACTATACATTTTTGGAAAGGGCATTCCTTTAGCTATCCAATGGTACAAAAACCATGAAAATCCGAGCAAAACTGTGGAAGTTATGGCCATTTGAAGTTAACTTTTCTTTAAACTCGATTTACTGCTAAACGGAGCGTCCTAGACCTACCAAAGTTTGCATTTTTTAAAATTGAGATATACCAGTAAAACTATACATTTTTGGAAAGGGCATTCCTTTAGCTATCCAATGGTACAAAAACCATGAAAATCCGAGCAAAACTGTGGAAGTTATGGCCATTTGAAGTTAACTTTTCTTTAAACTCGATTTACTGCTAAACGGAGCGTCCTAGACCTACCAAAGTTTGCATTTTTTAAAATTGAGATATACCAGTAAAACTATACATTTTTGGAAAGGCCATTCCTTTAGCTATCCAATGGTACAAAAACCATGAAAATCCGTGCAAAACTGTGGAAGTTATGGCCATTTGAAGTTAACTTTTCTTTAAACTCGATTTACTGCTAAACGGAGCGTCCTAGACCTACCAAAGTTTGCATTTTTTAAAATTGAGATATACCAGTAAAACTATACATTTTTGGAAAGGCCATTCCTTTAGCTATCCAATGGTACAAAAACCATGAAAATCCGAGCAAAACTGTGGAAGTTATGGCCATTTGAAGTTAACTTTTCTTTAAACTCGATTTACTGCTAAACGGAGCGTCCTAGACCTACCAAAGTTTGCATTTTTTAAAATTGAGAAATACCAGTAAAACTATACATTTTTGGAAAGGGCATTCTTTTAGCTATCCAATGGTACATAAACCATGAAAATCCGAGAAAAACTGTGGAAGTTATGGCCATTTGAAGTTAACTTTTCTTTAAACTCGATTTACTGCTAAACGGAGCGTCCTAGACCTACCAAAGTTTGAATTTTTTAAAATTGAGATATACCAGTAAAACTATACATTTTTGGAAAGGGCATTCCTTTAGCTATCCAATGGTACAAAAACCATGAAAATCCGAGCAAAACTGTGGAAGTTATGGCCATTTGAAATTAACTTTTCTTTAAACTCGATTTACTGCTAAACGGAGCGTCCTAGACCTACCAAAGTTTGCATTTTTTAAAATTGAGATATACCAGTAAAACTATACATTTTTGGAAAGGGCATTCCTTTAGCTATCCAATGGTACAAAAACCATGAAAATCCGAGCAAAACTGTGGAAGTTATGGCCATTTGAAGTTAACTTTTCTTTAAACTCGATTTACTGCTAAACGGAGCGTCCTAGACCTACCAAAGTTTGCATTTTTTAAAATTGAGATATACCAGTAAAACTATACATTTTTGGAAAGGGCATTCCTTTAGCTATCCAATGGTACAAAAACCACGAAAATCCGAGCAAAACTGTGGAAGTTATGACCATTTGAAGTTAACTTTTCTTTAAACTCGATTTACTGCTAAACGGAGCATCCTAGACCTACCAAAGTTTGCATTTTTTAAAATTGAGATATACCAGTAAAACTATACATTTTTGGAAAGGGCATTCCTTTAGCTATCCAATGGTACAAAAACCATGAAAATCCGAGCAAAACTGTGGAAGTTATGGCCATTTGAAGTTAACTTTTCTTTAAACTCGATTTACTGCTAAACGGAGCGTCCTAGACCTACCAAAGTTTGCATTTTTTAAAATTGAGATATACCAGTAAAACTATACATTTTTGGAAAGGGCATTCCTTTAGCTATCCAATGGTACAAAAACCATGAAAATCCGAGCAAAACTGTGGAAGTTATGGCCATTTGAAGTTAACTTTTCTTTAAACTCGATTTACTGCTAAACGGAGCGTCCTAGACCTACCAAAGTTTGCATTTTTTAAAATTGAGATATACCAGTAAAACTATACATTTTTGGAAAGGCCATTCCTTTAGCTATACAATGGTACATAAACCATGAAAATTAGAGAAAAACTGTGGAAGTTATGGCCATTTGAAGTTAACTTTTCTTTAAACTCGATTTACTGCTAAACGGAGCGTCCTAGACCTACCAAAGTTTGCATTTTTTAAAATTGAGATATACCAGTAAAACTATACATTTTTGGAAAGGCCATTCCTTTAGCTATCCAATGGTACAAAAACCATGAAAATCCGAGCAAAACTGTGGAAGTTATGGCCATTTGAAGTTAACTTTTCTTTAAACTCGATTTACTGCTAAACGGAGCGTCCTAGACCTACCAAAGTTTGCATTTTTTAAAATTGAGATATACCAGTAAAACTATACATTTTTGGAAAGGGCATTCCTTTAGCTATCCAATGGTACAAAAACCATGAAAATCCGTGCAAAACTGTGGAAGTTATGGCCATTTGAAGTTAACTTTTCTTTAAACTCGATTTACTGCTAAACGGAGCGTCCTAGACCTACCAAAGTTTGCATTTTTTAAAATTGAGATATACCAGTAAAACTATACATTTTTGGAAAGGGCATTCCTTTAGCTATCCAATGGTACAAAAACCATGAAAATCCGAGCAAAACTGTGGAAGTTATGGCCATTTGAAGTTAACTTTTCTTTAAACTCGATTTACTGCTAAACGGAGCGTCCTAGACCTACCAAAGTTTGCATTTTTTAAAATTGAGATATACCAGTAAAACTATACATTTTTGGAAAGGGCATTCCTTTAGCTATCCAATGGTACATAAACCATGAAAATTAGAGAAAAACTGTGGAAGTTATGGCCATTTGAAGTTAACTTTTCTTTAAACTCGATTTACTGCTAAACGGAGCGTCCTAGACCTACCAAAGTTTGCATTTTTTAAAATTGAGATATACCAGTAAAACTATACATTTTTGGAAAGGCCATTCCTTTAGCTATCCAATGGTACAAAAACCATGAAAATCCGTGCAAAACTGTGGAAGTTATGGCCATTTGAAGTTAACTTTTCTTTAAACTCGATTTACTGCTAAACGGAGCGTCCTAGACCTACCAAAGTTTGCATTTTTTAAAATTGAGATATACCAGTAAAACTATACATTTTTGGAAAGGGCATTCCTTTAGCTATCCAATGGTACAAAAACCATGAAAATCCGAGCAAAACTGTGGAAGTTATGGCCATTTGAAGTTAACTTTTCTTTAAACTCGATTTACTGCTAAACGGAGCGTCCTAGACCTACCAAAGTTTGCATTTTTTAAAATTGAGATATACCAGTAAAACTATACATTTTTGGAAAGGGCATTCCTTTAGCTATCCAATGGTACATAAACCATGAAAATTAGAGAAAAACTGTGGAAGTTATGGCCATTTGAAGTTAACTTTTCTTTAAACTCGATTTACTGCTAAACGGAGCGTCCTAGACCTACCAAAGTTTGCATTTTTTAAAATTGAGATATACCAGTAAAACTATACATTTTTGGAAAGGCCATTCCTTTAGCTATCCAATGGTACAAAAACCATGAAAATCCGAGCAAAACTGTGGAAGTTATGGCCATTTGAAGTTAACTTTTCTTTAAACTCGATTTACTGCTAAACGGAGCGTCCTAGACCTACCAAAGTTTGCATTTTTTAAAATTGAGATATACCAGTAAAACTATACATTTTTGGAAAGGGCATTCCTTTAGCTATCCAATGGTACAAAAACCATGAAAATCCGAGCAAAACTGTGGAAGTTATGGCCATTTGAAGTTAACTTTTCTTTAAACTCGATTTACTGCTAAACGGAGCGTCCTAGACCTACCAAAGTTTGCATTTTTTAAAATTGAGATATACCAGTAAAACTATACATTTTTGGAAAGGGCATTCCTTTAGCTATCCAATGGTACAAAAACCATGAAAATCCGAGCAAAACTGTGGAAGTTATGGCCATTTGAAGTTAACTTTTCTTTAAACTCGATTTACTGCTAAACGGAGCGTCCTAGACCTACCAAAGTTTGCATTTTTTAAAATTGAGATATACCAGTAAAACTATACATTTTTGGAAAGGCCATTCCTTTAGCTATCCAATGGTACAAAAACCATGAAAATCCGTGCAAAACTGTGGAAGTTATGGCCATTTGAAGTTAACTTTTCTTTAAACTCGATTTACTGCTAAACGGAGCGTCCTAGACCTACCAAAGTTTGCATTTTTTAAAATTGAGATATACCAGTAAAACTATACATTTTTGGAAAGGGCATTCCTTTAGCTATCCAATGGTACAAAAACTATGAAAATCCGAGCAAAACTGTGGAAGTTATGACCATTTGAAGTTAACTTTTCTTTAAACTCGATTTACTGCTAAACGGAGCGTCCTAGACCTACCAAAGTTTGCATTTTTTAAAATTGAGATATACCAGTAAAACTATAAATTTTTGGAAAGGCCATTCCTTTAGCTATCCAATGGTACAAAAACCATGAAAATCCGTGCAAAACTGTGGAAGTTATGGCCATTTGAAGTTAACTTTTCTTTAAACTCGATTTACTGCTAAACGGAGCGTCCTAGACCTACCAAAGTTTGCATTTTTTAAAATTGAGATATACCAGTAAAACTATACATTTTTGGAAAGGCCATTCCTTTAGCTATACAATGGTACATAAACCATGAAAATTAGAGAAAAACTGTGGAAGTTATGGCCATTTGAAGTTAACTTTTCTTTAAACTCGATTTACTGCTAAACGGAGCGTCCTAGACCTACCAAAGTTTGCATTTTTTAAAATTGAGATATACCAGTAAAACTATACATTTTTGGAAAGGGCATTCCTTTAGCTATCCAATGGTACAAAAACCATGAAAATCCGAGCAAAACTGTGGAAGTTATGGCCATTTGAAGTTAACTTTTCTTTAAACTCGATTTACTGCTAAACGGAGCGTCCTAGACCTACCAAAGTTTGCATTTTTTAAAATTGAGATATACCAGTAAAACTATACATTTTTGGAAAGGGCATTGCTTTAGCTATCCAATGGTACATAAACCATGAAAATCCGAGCAAAACTGTGGAAGTTATGGCCATTTGAAGTTAACTTTTCTTTAAACTCGATTTACTGCTAAACGGAGCGTCCTAGACCTACCAAAGTTTGCATTTTTTAAAATTGAGATATACCAGTAAAACTATAAATTTTTGGAAAGGCCATTCCTTTAGCTATCCAATGGTACAAAAACCATGAAAATCCGAGCAAAACTGTGGAAGTTATGGCCATTTGAAGTTAACTTTTCTTTAAACTCGATTTACTGCTAAACGGAGCGTCCTAGACCTACCAAAGTTTGCATTTTTTAAAATTGAGATATACCAGTAAAACTATACATTTTTGGAAAGGCCATTCCTTTAGCTATACAATGGTACATAAACCATGAAAATTAGAGAAAAACTGTGGAAGTTATGGCCATTTGAAGTTAACTTTTCTTTAAACTCGATTTACTGCTAAACGGAGCGTCCTAGACCTACCAAAGTTTGCATTTTTTAAAATTGAGATATACCAGTAAAACTATACATTTTTGGAAAGGGCATTCCTTTAGCTATCCAATGGTACAAAAACCATGAAAATCCGAGCAAAACTGTGGAAGTTATGGCCATTTGAAGTTAACTTTTCTTTAAACTCGATTTACTGCTAAACGGAGCGTCCTAGACCTACCAAAGTTTGCATTTTTTAAAATTGAGATATACCAGTAAAACTATACATTTTTGGAAAGGCCATTCCTTTAGCTATCCAATGGTACAAAAACCATGAAAATCCGTGCAAAACTGTGGAAGTTATGGCCATTTGAAGTTAACTTTTCTTTAAACTCGATTTACTGCTAAACGGAGCGTCCTAGACCTACCAAAGTTTGCATTTTTTAAAATTGAGATATACCAGTAAAACTATACATTTTTGGAAAGGGCATTCCTTTAGCTATCCAATGGTACAAAAACCATGAAAATCCGAGCAAAACTGTGGAAGTTATGGCCATTTGAAGTTAACTTTTCTTTAAACTCGATTTACTGCTAAACGGAGCGTCCTAGACCTACCAAAGTTTGAATTTTTTAAAATTGAGATATACCAGTAAAACTATACATTTTTGGAAAGGGCATTGCTTTAGCTATCCAATGGTACAAAAACCATGAAAATCCGAGCAAAACTGTGGAAGTTATGGCCATTTGAAGTTAACTTTTCTTTAAACTCGATTTACTGCTAAACGGAGCGTCCTAGACCTACCAAAGTTTGCATTTTTTAAAATTGAGATATACCAGTAAAACTATACATTTTTGGAAAGGGCATTCCTTTAGCTATCCAATGGTACAAAAACCATGAAAATCCGAGCAAAACTGTGGAAGTTATGGCCATTTGAAGTTAACTTTTCTTTAAACTCGATTTACTGCTAAACAGAGCGTCCTAGACCTACCAAAGTTTGCATTTTTTAAAATTGAGATATACCAGTAAAACTATACATTTTTGGAAAGGCCATTCCTTTAGCTATCCAATGGTACAAAAACCATGAAAATCCGTGCAAAACTGTGGAAGTTATGGCCATTTGAAGTTAACTTTTCTTTAAACTCGATTTACTGCTAAACGGAGCGTCCTAGACCTACCAAAGTTTGCATTTTTTAAAATTGAGATATACCAGTAAAACTATACATTTTTGGAAAGGGCATTCCTTTAGCTATCCAATGGTACAAAAACCATGAAAATCCGAGCAAAACTGTGGAAGTTATGGCCATTTGAAGTTAACTTTTCTTTAAACTCGATTTACTGCTAAACGGAGCGTCCTAGACCTACCAAAGTTTGCATTTTTTAAAATTGAGATATACCAGTAAAACTATACATTTTTGGAAAGGGCATTCCTTTAGCTATCCAATGGTACAAAAACCATGAAAATCCGTGCAAAACTGTGGAAGTTATGGCCATTTGAAGTTAACTTTTCTTTAAACTCGATTTACTGCTAAACGGAGCGTCCTAGACCTACCAAAGTTTGCATTTTTTAAAATTGAGATATACCAGTAAAACTATACATTTTTGGAAAGGGCATTCCTTTAGCTATCCAATGGTACAAAAACCATGAAAATCCGAGCAAAACTGTGGAAGTTATGGCCATTTGAAGTTAGCTATTCTTTAAACTCGATTTACTGCTAAACGGAGCGTCCTAGACCTACCAAAGTTTGCATTTTTTAAAATTGAGATATACCAGTAAAACTATACATTTTTGGAAAGGCCATTCCTTTAGCTATCCAATGGTACAAAAACCATGAAAATCCGAGCAAAACTGTGGAAGTTATGGCCATTTGAAGTTAACTTTTCTTTAAACTCGATTTACTGCTAAACGGAGCGTCCTAGACCTACCAAAGTTTGCATTTTTTAAAATTGAGATATACCAGTAAAACTATACATTTTTGGAAAGGGCATTCCTTTAGCTATCCAATGGTACAAAAACCATGAAAATCCGAGCAAAACTGTGGAAGTTATGGCCATTTGAAGTTAACTTTTCTTTAAACTCGATTTACTGCTAAACGGAGCATCCTAGACCTACCAAAGTTTGCATTTTTTAAAATTGAGATATACCAGTAAAACTATACATTTTTGGAAAGGCCATTCCTTTAGCTATACAATGGTACATAAACCATGAAAATTAGAGAAAAACTGTGGAAGTTATGGCCATTTGAAGTTAACTTTTCTTTAAACTCGATTTACTGCTAAACGGAGCGTCCTAGACCTACCAAAGTTTGCATTTTTTAAAATTGAGACATACCAGTAAAACTATACATTTTTGGAAAGGCCATTCCTTTAGCTATACAATGGTACATAAACCATGAAAATTAGAGAAAAACTGTGGAAGTTATGGCCATTTGAATTTAACTTTTCTTTAAACTCGATTTACTGCTAAACGGAGCGTCCTAGACCTACCAAAGTTTGCATTTTTTAAAATTGAGATATACCAGTAAAACTATACATTTTTGGAAAGGGCATTCCTTTAGCTATCCAATGGTACAAAAACCATGAAAATCCGTGCAAAACTGTGGAAGTTATGGCCATTTGAAGTTAGCTTTTCTTTAAACTCGATTTACTGCTAAACGGAGCGTCCTAGACCTACCAAAGTTTGCATTTTTTAAAATTGAGATATACCAGTAAAACTATACATTTTTGGAAAGGGCATTCCTTTAGCTATCCAATGGTACAAAAACCATGAAAATCCGTGCAAAACTGTGGAAGTTATGGCCATTTGAAGTTAGCTTTTCTTTAAACTCGATTTACTGCTAAACGGAGCGTCCTAGACCTACCAAAGTTTGCATTTTTTAAAATTGAGACATACCAGTAAAACTATACATTTTTGGAAAGGGCATTCCTTTAGCTATCCAATGGTACAAAAACCATGAAAATCCGTGCAAAACTGTGGAAGTTATGGCCATTTGAAGTTAACTTTTCTTTAAACTCGATTTACTGCTAAACGGAGCGTCCTAGACCTACCAAAGTTTGCATTTTTTAAAATTGAGATATACCAGTAAAACTATACATTTTTGGAAAGGGCATTCCTTTAGCTATCCAATGGTACAAAAACCATGAAAATCCGAGCAAAACTGTGGAAGTTATGGCCATTTGAAGTTAGCTTTTCTTTAAACTCGATTTACTGCTAAACGGAGCGTCCTAGACCTACCAAAGTTTGCATTTTTTAAAATTGAGATATACCAGTAAAACTATAAATTTTTGGAAAGGCCATTCCTTTAGCTATCCAATGGTACAAAAACCATGAAAATCCGAGCAAAACTGTGGAAGTTATGGCCATTTGAAGTTAACTTTTCTTTAAACTCGATTTACTGCTAAACGGAGCGTCCTAGACCTACCAAAGTTTGCATTTTTTAAAATTGAGATATACCAGTAAAACTATACATTTTTGGAAAGGCCATTCCTTTAGCTATACAATGGTACATAAACCATGAAAATTAGAGAAAAACTGTGGAAGTTATGGCCATTTGAAGTTAACTTTTCTTTAAACTCGATTTACTGCTAAACGGAGCGTCCTAGACCTACCAAAGTTTGCATTTTTTAAAATTGAGACATACCAGTAAAACTATACATTTTTGGAAAGGCCATTCCTTTAGCTATACAATGGTACATAAACCATGAAAATTAGAGAAAAACTGGAAGTTATGGCCATTTGAAGTTAAGTTTTCTTTAAACTCGATTTACTGCTAAACGGAGCGTCCTAGACCTACCAAAGTTTGCATTTTTTAAAATTGAGATATACCAGTAAAACTATACATTTTTGGAAAGGCCATTCCTTTAGCTATACAATGGTACATAAACCATGAAAATTAGAGAAAAACTGTGGAAGTTATGGCCATTTGAAGTTAACTTTTCTTTAAACTCGATTTACTGCTAAACGGAGCGTCCTAGACCTACCAAAGTTTGTGTTCAAGCGAGTAGTAGGGGGGTATCGATTCAGCGCTGACAGCGAATGGTTGTGTAATTGCAATTCTTGTGTTAATAAAGACCTCTTAAAAATCCTGAGCGCATATTTAATTATTTAAAACGGAGAACATAATTTGGTCCTACGAGCCGAAGGATGAAGCGTACATACAGTCCACTTACGGCTAGCAATGTGCAATTTAGTGAAAAATAAAATAATATAATTAAATAGTGAAGTTGCAAAATTCAACGAGTACCGCTGCCCGTCACACAAATATACTCGTTTTGGTTGCCAGCAGAGGAAATCTAGTGAGCGGTCGGCAGAGAAAACGGCACTCTGTCTTTGCCGCTCTCATCATGCGATAACTTTGGCAAACATGCGACTCTGCCCACGTCGGCGTAGTTACGGCTTGATTCTTTGTATTAGTATCGCCTGCGCCCGTCACTGCAAAATTCAAAATTAGCGAAAAATCTACTCAGTCGTCTTTAGTGTAGTGGTGACTTTATGATATACATATTTGGTTTGGAGTGTTTACTTCGACAGCACATATTATGGCGAAATCAGCGAAAAGTCTGCTCGCCGATTCAGCGTAGTTGAGACTTGTGGTTGTTTTCTTTTGCCTTTGCGTTGGCGTAGTTGTCTGCGCGGTGGCACTGCGCTGTCGGCAACAAAGAGATTGCGCGGCGACTTTGACTTGGTTTGTTTTGTGTTTCTGTTTGGTGCGTGTATTGCTCAAGCGACGTCAGCGTCTGTGTTATTTACCTTGCTTTGGCTGCGTTCATCAACTCTGAGAATGGTTGATCAGGCGAGGTCTGCATGACTTTGACTGGTTTGGGTTTTCTTTTGTGTGAAACAGCAGTAGCGAATGTTTCGGCACTTACAATGTTCCCATCGGCTGGGATTTTCGAAGCAAAGTAAAGAACACACTTCCATACATTCTACTCATTTTTTTGCCTCTGCTCATAGGAGCAGAACGTGAAGCTCAAAAGGCACTAGGCATTTCGTTTTCAAAGCGTACAGCATACGAACGAGCAGTAGAGCGAGTAAATTTAGAGTGCGTACATGCAAATTCTGTGTCTTCTGCGAGCAGAAAGTTCTGGAAAATTCTATTTTATTGCACAAAATAATTTTCTTAATCGGATTTCTAATAAACCTTGATTTATTCTTTGAGTTTGGTTGGTTTAGTTTGAAATACACTATATGTATGAATATCAAAGAAATATTTATTATATTTTAACTTTAGCACTGGAAAGAATGCCGAATATGAAGAAAGCTGGAAATAAGGCACCTAGATCGAAGGCAGCAAAGAGGGCCGCATCTTCGCCAGCAAAGCGAGGAAGAAAGAAGCGTTCTGTGGAAAATTCACCCAAAACTACCAATGGTGTGTGGATTGAATTAAGTGGCGCAATGGCGTAGTTTAATGCGGCGACCATGGGTGTTATTTTTTTTATTATCTTTGCATACATATATATGTAGGGATACTTAAGGATATCTGCGACTTCAAGTATACAAAAAAAAAGGTTCTGGGAAACAGCGACTTGTGGTGAACTGGAATAGAATTTGGAAATTTTGATGTCTTGGTTCAACGCAAACATAACTACAGGGTGTTTTTTTTACGGGTTTGTTTTTCGAATAGAGATAAAACTGGCATTTTGTGGTCAAATCTGGCAACTCTAATGCCATTTATGTTCAGTTTGGTTTGCCATTTCATCATGAACAGGTTGACAAAAGAACAACACTTGCAAATCGTGCAAATTTATTTCGAAAATAATGGTTCAGTTCGCGAAGTTTACCGTGAGCTCCGTCCATTTTATGGTCGACATAATCGTCCATCAGAGCAATTAATTCGGTTAACCATGGATCGTTTTCGCACTACGTTTACTCTATGTGATAATACGCATCCGCAGAGACGTCGAACAGTGCGCACCGAAGAAACAATTGCCGCTGTAGAGCAAAGTGTTGAAGAGGACCCGAATGAATCGATTCGCCACCGTGCACAGCAATTGGAGCTTTGTCCATCAACTTTATGGAAAATTTTGCGCAAAGATCTTGGCTTGCGACCTTACAAGATCCAGCTTGTGCAAGAATTAAAGCCGCGAGACCATGCAATGCGTCGTGATTTTGGTGTATGGGCCGAAAATGAGATTGATTTCGATGCTGATTTTCATCGCAAAATTTTGTTCAGTGATGAGGCTCATTTTTGGTTGAATGGCTACGTCAACAAGCAAAATTGCCGCATTTGGAGTGAAGAGAATCCACATGAGACCCTTGAAACGCCATTACATCCACAAAAACTGACTGTTTGGTGTGCTCTATGGGCTGGTGGAGTCATTGGGCCATACTTCTTCCGCAATAATGCTGGAGAGGCAGCTACCGTTAATGGAGACCGGTATAGAGCCATGATAACCGACTATTTTGTTCCCGAATTGGATGGCATGAATGTGGATGAGTTGTGGTTCCAACAAGACGGCGCTACATGCCACACAGCGCACGTCACAATCGATTTATTGAAGGAAACATTCGATGAGCGCATAATTTCGCGGAATGGACCTGTCAATTGGCCACCAAGGTCGTGTGATTTGACACCATTGGATTATTTTCTTTGGGGATATGTGAAGTCGCTCGTCTACACCAACAAACCAGAAACGTTAGGGGAATTGGAAGCCAACATTCGTGGCGTTATTGCCGACATACGGCCCCATATGCTCGAAAAAGTGGTTGAAAATTGGACCTGTAGAATTGGCTTTATTCGAGCCAGCCGCGGCGGCCACATGCCCGAAATCATATTTAAACATTAATGGCATAAAATTATCCTTCCAATAAAGCCAAACTGATGGACCTTAAAATGATTTTCTTGTGTTTTATTTCAATTCAAAGTTCTATACCCCTAAAAAAACACCCTTTATATTTAAAAAAAAAAAAGTAAATTGTATTGTAAATTGTTTGTTTTATTATAAGATGTGGGCATGTATTAACTATAAGCGAATGCCCTTTGTGCTGAGGTTAGGGAAATGTCTGCGCCATAAAGAAAGTCTGCGTATGAGCTGCAATTGGTGTTAATGCGACTCTAGGGAAACGTTTCGACACGGAGATTAGGGAAATGTCTGCGCCATAAAGAAAGTCTGCGTATGAGCTGCAATTGGTATTAATGCGACTCTAGGCAAACGTTTCATAGCTTGTAGCTTGTCGTAATCTGCAGAAAACTTACATATATCAGCGACTTGAATTGAAATTATTAGAATTATGTGGTAGAACGTTGCTTCTTCGGTTTGATTGAACTGCATTTCCTTTGGCGTTTTTCAGGTGTTGGGCAAACGTCGATAGCGCAAAACGAGATGCAGGAAATAAGTTCAGTGAATCCTGTAGCAAGCATATCCACGGTGGACAGTGCAGCAGCTGAACTTGTCGAAAGAGCCTTTAGTATTCAGGCGGACATAGATTTTACGGTATCCCAAATTCAGCGCCAGTCAGACTGGCTGGCTTCAGCCACTTCGGATGTCATAAGCGTAGAAGTGATGAGGGCTCGCCTTGACATTCTGGCCACAGCCTGGGGGAAATTTGAATCTAAAGCTAGAGAGTTGCAACAGGGAGCTCGAAGTGAGCTGCAGCGAAGGGAGGATGTTGCAAGACAAGAAAAGGTGGAAGAGGTTTATATTGCAACTCGCGCCGAGCTGTGTCAGAAGATCAAGGCATTAGAACCAGCTTGCTCTGCAGCGGCAGTTAGTTATGCCAATAGTCGTTCGCTACAATTACAATTTGCCGAACTGCCTTTGGCAGACCGTCTTCCTTTATTTCGCGGTGAATATAAAGATTGGATTCAATTTAGGGACATATTTACTGCAGAGGTAATTCAGAATCCTCATCTCACGAACCTACAACGACTAAGACGGCTACAAAGCTGTGTAAAGGAGGATGCGGCCAGGGCGATGGGTTATTGGCCTCAGAAGGAAGGAAGCTTTGTCGATGCCTGGAAAACCTTGTGTCTTGCATTTGACAACGAATACATGTGCCATGCCGCACACTGCGCGGCTATTTATGGACTGCCCATTTGGCCAAGGGCCACCCATTCATTAATTCGAAATATGCTTGACATTACTCGCAATAGTGTGCGTATGATTTCAAGGCAACTAGGGGCAGAAGAACAACGCGACCTACTATTATTAAACTTTTTGGAATCCCGGTTGGACAGCGTATCTCGTAGTCAGTGGGAAATGGTAAGACCCACGGATCGTATTCCTACTTTGCAAAACGATTTTTATGTATGGCTCGAGCGTAAAAGCAGCGGGTTGCTAAGTCAAGCATCAATGCCTACGGTTAATCAAAACGATAAACGCGCGTTTAATCTACCAATGCCTCAGCGAAGGAAACCGAACGTTTCGTCAGTATCTAAATATCCTTGTCTTAATTGTTCGGGTGATCATGCCTTTCACCGCTGCCCTGGAATGGGCCGTATGGGCCGGGAGGAGAAATTAAAACGTATTTTTGAGTTGGGTTTATGTCAAAACTGTTTAAGAAGGGGGCATACAGCTCGAAATTGCTTATCGAGCCGTTGCCCAAGATGCGCCAGGACGCCACACAACAGCATTCTATGCCCCAAGCTAGCAGCAAACTCCATAGAAGAGCCCACTCGCGTATCTATGCTAGCAACGGTAACAGATAAAGAGGTAAGGGAGGACCAATAGCGGTTAACGAATGGAGAGGAAACCGGCCTCGGGGTTTTCTGCAGCGCGATCAGGCCATCGCCGGGCGAGCAGGTCGAATCTGTCATATCAAGAAGCGGAGCCTTAAAATTGAATGAGAGTTTATTAGCAACAGCAGAGATTCGGCTCTTAACCAGTAGCGGGAAAATAGTGAGTATGCGGGGAATATGCGACACTGGTGCGCAGGTAAACTTGATCAGCCTTAAGGTGGTGATGGATAATAAAATCTCTACGCGACGAATCAGAATAGGTTTATCCACTGCTGTGGAGGCAGGATCCTTTGTCTGTGACAGACCGGTTTCTGGTCATTTAATGTCAGCTTACAATGATGATTTCCGAATGTCAATTACTTGCCTGGTAGTGCCCTCGGTATTGGGAGAGACGTTACAACCTCAAAGAGGTTTGTTGATTCAAGATCTACCCAGCGATATAATGGAATATTTAGCTGATCCAAACTTTAGTCAGCCAGCACAGGTACAATTGCTCTTAGGGGTGGGGGTATGGGCACAGGTTATGCAGGATAATATGCGGCGACTTTCCTCGGGATTTGTTGCACAGGAGACGCGTTTAGGTTGGCTGGTTTTTGGTGAGGTCTTAAACAATACCAGCGTTGTTGCAGCTAATATCGCAAGAAACATTGACCAAGCCGAAGAAGATGCTCATCTTGATAGTTTGTTACGGGGATTCTTTGAGGCAGAGAGTATATCAGGCGACGAGTCTACTTGGACAGCGGAGCAGCAAGCTTGCGAGGATCATTTTAGAACAACTCATACCTTTGACTCACGTACCGGACGTTACGTCTTGGAGATTCCCCTGCGATAGAATTGGGATAGAATCGGCTCCAACCGAGCAATAGCGCTGCAACGATTTTTGAGACTGGAGCAACGCTTCAGAGGCGATGTGGAGTTAAAACAGAAATATCAGTCGTTCATTAATGAATATGTAGAGAAAGATTGGCTACGTCCAGCAACAAATCCCCCGCGAAACAAGGTCTATTATATTCCCCATCATGCCATCATGAAAAAGTTCCGGGTCGTCTTCGATGCGTCTTGCGCAACAGATACTGGGGTCTCGTTAAATGAAGTCCAAATGATCGGACCCAAATTGCAGCAAGATTTGATTGATCTGCTTTGGGGATTTCGTTTGAATGCGTACGCCGTGTCAGCGGATATCAAGCAAATGTTTCCA
The DNA here is from genome assembly GCA_949987695.1 of Merzomyia westermanni. Classification (NCBI taxonomy): domain Eukaryota; kingdom Metazoa; phylum Arthropoda; class Insecta; order Diptera; family Tephritidae; genus Merzomyia; species Merzomyia westermanni. The sequence continues at coordinate 97,322,947 of OX465293.1, forward strand.
CAGGTGAGGATTTCGGACAAGCATTGGGATCTGCAGCGCATATTTTGGCGAGATGATGGCGGCCAACTAATCGAGTATTGGCTGACTCGGGTGACATTCGGGATGGCGTCAGCACCGTTTTGCGCGGTCCGGGCAATGCAACAGTGTGCCAACGACAACGCATCAAGGTGGCCTCGAGGTGGCCAAGCGGTGTTGAATAATTTCTACATGGATGACTGCTTGGTGGGTGATGACACGGAGGAAGGATTATTACAGCTTTGTCGCCAGATGCAGGCACTTTTAGCATCGGGAGGGTTTGAACTTACGAAGTGGCGATCTAATTCGAAACAAATTAACCGCGACCTCGACAACCAGTCAGCTGGAGGCGAAGCCTGGTTGAATACTCATATGGAAGCATCGGTACTTGGCCTAAAATGGACTCCGGCAACAGATGAGTTCGCTTTCGCCGCACAATCGCTACCCAACGCCCACTCTACTTCTTGGACTAAACGCTCAGTTTTAAGTATAACGGCGCGTATTTATGATCCTGATGGTCTGGTGGCGCCCTTTATAATAAATGCAAAGTTATTAATTCAAAGGATTTGGAAAGAGAGGCTAGAGTGGGACGAAATATTACCGGACCCTTTGAGGATTGCATGGGAGAATATTTTATTACAGATTCCACTCTTTAATGATCTTCGTATACCCCGGTGGGTGGGTTACGCACGACGATTTACCATGACTTTGCACGGGTTTTCAGATGCGTCAATGCAGGCATTAGGGGCGGCCGTATATGTTACTATAGACACAAATGTCGGAGCTAAATCCAATCTACTATTAACCAAATCTCGAGTGGCACCTCTACGGGTGGAAACAATACCACGTCTCGAGCTGCGAGCGGCAACCCTACTTAGTGAGCTAATGAAACGTGTGGTGACTATCTGCCAAACGCAGCACAATATAAAGATCGGCTCAATCACGTGTTGGTCCGACTCAATGGTAGTACTTTGCTGGCTGAGACGGGGCGAAAGCGACCTTAAGCAGTTCGTTGCAAATCGCGTCAGGCAAATTAATTTGAACATCCCTAACGGGGAGTGGAGGTACGTGCCCACGGATAAAAATCCAGCGGACATCATTTCAAGAGGAATGTCGATGCGGGAGCTAATGAATTCCCAGCTTTGGTGGCACGGACCTGAGTTCCTGAAGCTGCCGGAAGGCATGTGGCCAACACCATTAGAACCGGCAGAAAATATTGACACAGAGGTTAAAAGAGAATGCCGCCGCACAAGAACCCATATCGAGCAAACAGGTGACCCATTGGCTGCCAAAGTCAATCTTATATCCATTGAAAATGAATCATTATTGGATCGTTACTCAACAATGAATCGCCTAGTAAGAGTGTCGGCATGGGTGTTCAGATTCACTCGAAACTGTCGATCACCATCTTCAGAGAGACATAAACTTCATTTGAGCACTAAGGAACTCGAAGACTCGTTGGCATTTTGGATTCGTCAAGAGCAGGAGGATTTTTATGGGAGTGATATCCGCACGCTAAATCACCTTGCCCAGAACAACCAAATGCCAGCGAGTTCTAAATTGTCGAATCCCATTGCAGGGCTGGCTCCATTTGTTCAACATGGCATGCTACGCATGAGTGGGCGCATACAAGAAGCAGATATACCAGACACTCAGCGAAATCCAGCGATATTACCAGGAAAGGGGAGATTGGCACGATTGATTGCAGAAGCCACACATTGGAAACTATTGCATTGTGGGGCGCAACAACTTATTGCAGCGTTGAGACAGAACTATTGGATTGTCGGTGTGCGGTCCTTAGTGAGATCTCTAATCAAAAGATGTACAACATGCGAAAGGCTACGAGCCCGAATGAGCGAGCAAATGATGGGAAATCTTCCTGCTTGCAGGGTACGGCCAGCCCGTCCTTTTCTGCACACGGGGGTCGATTATGCGGGACCCATACAAGTCCGCCCGGATCGGCGGCGAGGTAATGTTATCATCAAGGGCTACATTGCGGTATTTGTATGTATGGTATCAAAGGCGGTACATTTGGAATTTGTGTCGGATTTGTCCACCAAGGCTTTTACTATGGCTTTCATACGCTTTACTTCCCGCTATGGGCACTGTTTACACCTCTGGAGCGATAACGGCACCAACTTTGTGGGAGCCGAGCGGGAGTTAAGTCGGATGTTGCAGACCTGGCGGAAATCAGATCTCTTCGAACAACTGTCGGCACGGCAAACCGAATGGCATTTCATAACTCCGTCGGCTCCGCACCAAGGCGGACTTTGGGAAGCCGCGGTTAAGGCCACCAAACACCATCTCCGGCGGGTGATGGGAGCTCGCCTGTTAACCATCGAGGCGCTCCAGACTCTATTGGCAGAGATCGGGGCTGTTCTTAATTCCCGCCCGCTGTGTGCGTTAAGTGCGGACCCGCAAGATTTAGCCGCCTTAACGCCAGGACACTTATTAATTGGCGAAATTTTGGTACCAGCACTTGGAGAGCAAATACCAGTCGAATGGCCGGAGAATCGCCTCGACTATTGGCAATCTCGGCAGCAAATCACTCAGAGCTTTTGGAAACTATGGAGTGACAGTTACCTACACGAACTGCAACAGCGCCCCAAATGGCGAGAAGTTAAACGAAATCTCAAAGTAGATGACTTGGTAGTTTTGAGAAATGAAGCTACGCCACCCACATTGTGGAAGATGGGACGAATCACCGCGTTGCATCCAGGTAGAGATGGGTTAGTTCGCAACGTAACACTTTGGACGGGGAGCAGCTACATTAATCGTCCAGTACAAAAGCTGTGTGTTCTACCTGTGGAACCTATTGAGCCTCGAGCTACATCGAGTCTCAAGGCCGGAGTATGTTCAAGCGAGTAGTAGAGTAGTATCGATTCAGCGCTGACAGCGAATGGTTGTGTAATTGCAATTCTTGTGTTAATAAAGACCTCTTAAAAATCCTGAGCGCATATTTAATTATTTAAAACGGAGAACAGTTTGCATTTTTTAAAATTGAGATATACCAGTAAAACTATACATTTTTGGAAAGGGCATTCCTTTAGCTATCCAATGGTACAAAAACCATGAAAATTAGAGAAAAACTGTGGAAGTTATGGCCATTTGAAGTTAACTTTTCTTTAAACTCGATTTACTGCTAAACGGAGCGTCCTAGACCTACCAAAGTTTGCATTTTTTAAAATTGAGATATACCAGTAAAACTATACATTTTTGGAAAGGCCATTCCTTTAGCTATACAATGGTACATAAACCATGAAAATTAGAGAAAAACTGTGGAAGTTATAGCCATTTGAAGTTAACTTTTCTTTAAACTCGATTTACTGCTAAACGGAGCGTCCTAGACCTACCAAAGTTTGCATTTTTTAAAATTGAGATATACCAGTAAAACTATACATTTTTGGAAAGGGCATTCCTTTAGCTATCCAATGGTACAAAAACCATGAAAATCCGAGCAAAACTGTGGAAGTTATGGCCATTTGAAGTTAACTTTTCTTTAAACTCGATTTACTGCTAAACGGAGCGTCCTAGACCTACCAAAGTTTGCATTTTTTAAAATTGAGATATACCAGTAAAACTATACATTTTTGGAAAGGGCATTCCTTTAGCTATCCAATGGTACAAAAACCATGAAAATCCGAGCAAAACTGTGGAAGTTATGGCCATTTGAAGTTAACTTTTCTTTAAACTCGATTTACTGCTAAACGGAGCGTCCTAGACCTACCAAAGTTTGCATTTTTTAAAATTGAGATATACCAGTAAAACTATACATTTTTGGAAAGGGCATTCCTTTAGCTATCCAATGGTACAAAAACCATGAAAATCCGAGCAAAACTGTGGAAGTTATGGCCATTTGAAGTTAACTTTTCTTTAAACTCGATTTACTGCTAAACGGAGCGTCCTAGACCTACCAAAGTTTGCATTTTTTAAAATTGAGATATACCAGTAAAACTATACATTTTTGGAAAGGGCATTCCTTTAGCTATCCAATGGTACAAAAACCATGAAAATCCGAGCAAAACTGTGGAAGTTATGGCCATTTGAAGTTAACTTTTCTTTAAACTCGATTTACTGCTAAACGGAGCGTCCTAGACCTACCAAAGTTTGCATTTTTTAAAATTGAGATATACCAGTAAAACTATACATTTTTGGAAAGGCCATTCCTTTAGCTATCCAATGGTACAAAAAACTGCATTGCATTTTTCTTTAAACTCGATTTACTGCTAAAGGGAGCGTCCTAGACCTACCAAAGTTTGCATTTTTTAAAATTGAGATATACCAGTAAAACTATACATTTTTGGAAAGGGCATTCCTTTAGCTATCCAATGGTACATAAACCATGAAAATTAGAGAAAAACTGTGGAAGTTATGGCCATTTGAAGTTAACTTTTCTTTAAACTCGATTTACTGCTAAACGGAGCGTCCTAGACCTACCAAAGTTTGCATTTTTTAAAATTGAGATATACCAGTAAAACTATACATTTTTGGAAAGGGCATTCCTTTAGGTATCCAATGGTACAAAAACCATGAAAATCCGAGCAAAACTGTGGAAGTTATTTCCATTTGAAGTTAACTTTTCTTTAAACTCGATTTACTGCTAAACGGAGCGTCCTAGACCTACCAAAGTTTGCATTTTTTAAAATTGAGATATACCAGTAAAACTATACATTTTTGGAAAGGGCATTCCTTTAGCTATCCAATGGTACAAAAACCATGAAAATCCGAGCAAAACTGTGGAAGTTATTTCCATTTGAAGTTAACTTTTCTTTAAACTCGATTTACTGCTAAACGGAGCGTCCTAGACCTACCAAAGTTTGCATTTTTTAAAATTGAGATATACCAGTAAAACTATACATTTTTGGAAAGGGCATTCCTTTAGCTATCCAATGGTACAAAAACCATGAAAATCCGAGCAAAACTGTGGAAGTTATTTCCATTTGAAGTTAACTTTTCTTTAAACTCGATTTACTGCTAAACGGAGCGTCCTAGACCTACCAAAGTTTGCATTTTTTAAAATTGAGATAAACCAGTAAAACTATACATTTTTGGAAAGGGCATTCCTTTAGCTATCCAATGGTACAAAAACCATGAAAATCCGAGCAAAACTGTGGAAGTTATGGCCATTTGAAGTTAACTTTTCTTTAAACTCGATTTACTGCTAAACGGAGCGTCCTAGACCTACCAAAGTTTGCATTTTTTAAAATTGAGATATGCCAGTAAAACTATACATTTTTGGAAAGGGCATTCCTTTAGCTATCCAATGGTACATAAACCATGAAAATTAGAGAAAAACTGTGGAAGTTATGGCCATTTGAAGTTAACTTTTCTTTAAACTCGATTTACTGCTAAACGGAGCGTCCTAGACCTACCAAAGTTTGCATTTTTTAAAATTGAGATATACCAGTAAAACTATACATTTTTGGAAAGGCCATTCCTTTAGCTATCCAATGGTACAAAAACCATGAAAATTAGAGAAAAACTGTGGAAGTTATGGCCATTTGAAGTTAACTTTTCTTTAAACTCGATTTACTGCTAAACGGAGCGTCTTAGACCTACCAAAGTTTGCATTTTTTAAAATTGAGATATACCAGTAAAACTATACATTTTTGGAAAGGGCATTCCTTTAGCTATCCAATGGTACATAAACCATGAAAATTAGAGAAAAACTGTGGAAGTTATGGCCATTTGAAGTTAACTTTTCTTTAAACTCGATTTACTGCTAAACGGAGCGTCCTAGACCTACCAAAGTTTGCATTTTTTAAAATTGAGATATACCAGTAAAACTATACATTTTTGGAAAGGGCATTCCTTTAGCTATCCAATGGTACATAAACCATGAAAATTAGAGAAAAACTGTGGAAGTTATGGCCATTTGAAGTTAACTTTTCTTTAAACTCGATTTACTGCTAAACGGAGCGTCCTAGACCTACCAAAGTTTGCATTTTTTAAAATTGAGATATACCAGTAAAACTATACATTTTTGGAAAGGGCATTCCTTTAGCTATCCAATGGTACAAAAACCATGAAAATCCGAGCAAAACTGTGGAAGTTATGGCCATTTGAAGTTAACTTTTCTTTAAACTCGATTTACTGCTAAACGGAGCGTCCTAGACCTACCAAAGTTTGCATTTTTTAAAATTGAGATATACCAGTAAAACTATACATTTTTGGAAAGGGCATTCCTTTAGCTATCCAATGGTACATAAACCATGAAAATTAGAGAAAAACTGTGGAAGTTATGGCCATTTGAAGTTAACTTTTCTTTAAACTCGATTTACTGCTAAACGGAGCGTCCTAGACCTACCAAAGTTTGCATTTTTTAAAATTGAGATATACCAGTAAAACTATACATTTTTGGAAAGGGCATTCCTTTAGCTATCCAATGGTACATAAACCATGAAAATCCGAGCAAAACTGTGGAAGTTATGGCCATTTGAAGTTAACTTTTCTTTAAACTCGATTTACTGCTAAACGGAGCGTCCTAGACCTACCAAAGTTTGCATTTTTTAAAATTGAGATATACCAGTAAAACTATACATTTTTGGAAAGGGCATTCCTTTAGCTATCCAATGGTACATAAACCATGAAAATCCGAGCAAAACTGTGGAAGTTATGGCATTTTTTAAAATTGAGATATACCAGTAAAACTATACATTTTTGGAAAGGGCATTCCTTTAGCTATCCAATGGTACATAAACCATGAAAATCCGAGCAAAACTGTGGAAGTTATGGCCATTTGAAGTTAACTTTTCTTTAAACTTGATTTACTGCTAAACGGAGCGTCCTAGACCTACCAAAGTTTGCATTTTTTAAAATTGAGATATACCAGTAAAACTATACATTTTTGGAAAGGGCATTCCTTTAGCTATCCAATGGTACAAAAACCATGAAAATCCGAGCAAAACTGTGGAAGTTATGGCATTTTTTAAAATTGAGATATACCAGTAAAACTATACATTTTTGGAAAGGGCATTCCTTTAGCTATCCAATGGTACATAAACCATGAAAATCCGAGCAAAACTGTGGAAGTTATGGCCATTTGAAGTTAACTTTTCTTTAAACTCGATTTACTGCTAAACGGAGCGTCCTAGACCTACCAAAGTTTGCATTTTTTAAAATTGAGATATACCAGTAAAACTATACATTTTTGGAAAGGGCATTCCTTTAGCTATCCAATGGTACATAAACCATGAAAATCCGAGCAAAACTGTGGAAGTTATGGCATTTTTTAAAATTGAGATATACCAGTAAAACTATACATTTTTGGAAAGGGCATTCCTTTAGCTATCCAATGGTACATAAACCATGAAAATCCGAGCAAAACTGTGGAAGTTATGGCCATTTGAAGTTAACTTTTCTTTAAACTTGATTTACTGCTAAACGGAGCGTCCTAGACCTACCAAAGTTTGCATTTTTTAAAATTGAGATATACCAGTAAAACTATACATTTTTGGAAAGGGCATTCCTTTAGCTATCCAATGGTACAAAAACCATGAAAATCCGAGCAAAACTGTGGAAGTTATGGCATTTTTTAAAATTGAGATATACCAGTAAAACTATACATTTTTGGAAAGGGCATTCCTTTAGCTATCCAATGGTACAAAAACCATGAAAATCCGAGCAAAACTGTGGAAGTTATGGCCATTTGAAGTTAACTTTTCTTTAAACTCGATTTACTGCTAAACGGAGCGTCCTAGACCTACCAAAGTTTGCATTTTTTAAAATTGAGATATACCAGTAAAACTATACATTTTTGGAAAGGCCATTCCTTTAGCTATCCAATGGTACAAAAACCATGAAAATCCGTGCAAAACTGTGGAAGTTATGGCCATTTGAAGTTAACTTTTCTTTAAACTCGATTTACTGCTAAACGGAGCGTCCTAGACCTACCAAAGTTTGCATTTTTTAAAATTGAGATATACCAGTAAAACTATACATTTTTGGAAAGGGCATTCCTTTAGCTATCCAATGGTACATAAACCATGAAAATCCGAGCAAAACTGTGGAAGTTATGGCCATTTGAAGTTAACTTTTCTTTAAACTCGATTTACTGCTAAACGGAGCGTCCTAGACCTACCAAAGTTTGCATTTTTTAAAATTGAGATATACCAGTAAAACTATACATTTTTGGAAAGGGCATTCCTTTAGCTATCCAATGGTACATAAACCATGAAAATTAGAGAAAAACTGTGGAAGTTATGGCCATTTGAAGTTAACTTTTCTTTAAACTCGATTTACTGCTAAACGGAGCGTCCTAGACCTACCAAAGTTTGCATTTTTTAAAATTGAGATATACCAGTAAAACTATACATTTTTGGAAAGGGCATTCCTTTAGCTATCCAATGGTACATAAACCATGAAAATTAGAGAAAAACTGTGGAAGTTATGGCCATTTGAAGTTAACTTTTCTTTAAACTTGATTTACTGCTAAACGGAGCGTCCTAGACCTACCAAAGTTTGCATTTTTTAAAATTGAGATATACCAGTAAAACTATACATTTTTGGAAAGGGCATTCCTTTAGCTATCCAATGGTACAAAAACCATGAAAATCCGAGCAAAACTGTGGAAGTTATGGCATTTTTTAAAATTGAGATATACCAGTAAAACTATACATTTTTGGAAAGGGCATTCCTTTAGCTATCCAATGGTACAAAAACCATGAAAATCCGAGCAAAACTGTGGAAGTTATGGCCATTTGAAGTTAACTTTTCTTTAAACTCGATTTACTGCTAAACGGAGCGTCCTAGACCTACCAAAGTTTGCATTTTTTAAAATTGAGATATACCAGTAAAACTATACATTTTTGGAAAGGGCATTCCTTTAGCTATCCAATGGTACATAAACCATGAAAATCCGAGCAAAACTGTGGAAGTTATGGCCATTTGAAGTTAACTTTTCTTTAAACTCGATTTACTGCTAAACGGAGCGTCCTAGACCTACCAAAGTTTGCATTTTTTAAAATTGAGATATACCAGTAAAACTATACATTTTTGGAAAGGGCATTCCTTTAGCTATCCAATGGTACATAAACCATGAAAATTAGAGAAAAACTGTGGAAGTTATGGCCATTTGAAGTTAACTTTTCTTTAAACTTGATTTACTGCTAAACGGAGCGTCCTAGACCTACCAAAGTTTGCATTTTTTAAAATTGAGATATACCAGTAAAACTATACATTTTTGGAAAGGGCATTCCTTTAGCTATCCAATGGTACAAAAACCATGAAAATCCGAGCAAAACTGTGGAAGTTATGGCATTTTTTAAAATTGAGATATACCAGTAAAACTATACATTTTTGGAAAGGGCATTGCTTTAGCTATCCAATGGTACAAAAACCATGAAAATCCGAGCAAAACTGTGGAAGTTATGGCCATTTGAAGTTAACTTTTCTTTAAACTCGATTTACTGCTAAACGGAGCGTCCTAGACCTACCAAAGTTTGCATTTTTTAAAATTGAGATATACCAGTAAAACTATACATTTTTGGAAAGGCCATTCCTTTAGCTATCCAATGGTACAAAAACCATGAAAATCCGAGCAAAACTGTGGAAGTTATGGCCATTTGAAGTTAACTTTTCTTTAAACTCGATTTACTGCTAAACGGAGCGTCCTAGACCTACCAAAGTTTGCATTTTTTAAAATTGAGATATACCAGTAAAACTATACATTTTTGGAAAGGGCATTCCTTTAGCTATCCAATGGTACATAAACCATGAAAATTAGAGAAAAACTGTGGAAGTTATGGCCATTTGAAGTTAACTTTTCTTTAAACTTGATTTACTGCTAAACGGAGCGTCCTAGACCTACCAAAGTTTGCATTTTTTAAAATTGAGATATAAAGGGTGTTTTTTTTAGGGGTATAGAACTTCAAATTGAAATAAAACACAAGAAAATCGTTTTAAGGTCCATCAATTTGGCTTTATTGGAAGGATAATTTTATGCCATTAATGATTAAATATGATTTCAGGCATGTGGCCGCCGGGGCTGGCTCGAATAAAGCCAATTCTACAGGTCCAATTTTCAACCACTTTTTCGAGCATATGGGGCCGTATGTCGGCAATAACGCCACGAATGTTGGCTTCCAATTCCCCTAACGTTTCTGGTTTGTTGGTGTAGACGAGCGACTTCACATATCCCCAAAGAAAATAATCCAATGGTGTCAAATCACACGACCTTGGTGGCCAATTGACAGGTCCATTCCGCGAAATTATGCGCTCATCGAATGTTTCCTTCAATAAATCGATTGTGACGTGCGCTGTGTGGCATGTAGCGCCGTCTTGTTGGAACCACAACTCATCCACATTCATGCCATCCAATTCGGGAACAAAATAGTCGGTTATCATGGCTCTATACCGGTCTCCATTAACGGTAGCTGCCTCTCCAGCATTATTGCGGAAGAAGAATGGCCCAATGACTCCACCAGCCCATAAAACACACCAAACAGTCAGTTTTTGTGGATGTAATGGCGTTTCAAGGGTCTCATGTGGATTCTCTTCACTCCAAATGCGGCAATTTTGCTTGTTGACGTAGCCATTCAACCAAAAATGAGCCTCATCACTGAACAAAATTTTGCGATGAAAATCAGCATCGAAATCAATCTCATTTTCGGCCCATACACCAAAATCACGACGCATTGCATGGTCTCGCGGCTTTAATTCTTGCACAAGCTGGATCTTGTAAGGTCGCAAGCCAAGATCTTTGCGCAAAATCTTCCATAAAGTTGATGGACAAAGCTCCAATTGCTGTGCACGGTGGCGAATCGATTCATTCGGGTCCTCTTCAACACTTTGCTCTACAGCGGCAATTGTTTCTTCGGTGCGCACTGTTCGACGTCTCTGCGGATGCGTATTATCACATAGAGTAAACGTAGTGCGAAAACGATCCATGGTTAACCGAATTAATTGCTCTGATGGACGATTATGTTGACCATAAAATGGACGGAGCTCACGGTAAACTTCGCGAACTGAACCATTATTTTCGAAATAAATTTGCACGATTTGCAAGCGTTGTTCTTTTGTCAACCTATTCATGATGAAATGGCAAACCAAACTGAACATAAATGACATTAGAGTTGCCAGATTTGACCACAAAATGCCAGTTTTATCTCTATTCGAAAAACAAACCTGTAAAAAAAACACCCTGTACCAGTAAAACTATACATTTTTGGAAAGGGCATTCCTTTAGCTATCCAATGGTACAAAAACCATGAAAATCCGAGCAAAACTGTGGAAGTTATGGCCATTTGAAGTTAACTTTTCTTTAAACTCGATTTACTGCTAAACGGAGCGTCCTAGACCTACCAAAGTTTGCATTTTTTAAAATTGAGATATACCAGTAAAACTATACATTTTTGGAAAGGGCATTCCTTTAGCTATCCAATGGTACATAAACCATGAAAATTAGAGAAAAACTGTGGAAGTTATGGCCATTTGAAGTTAACTTTTCTTTAAACTCGATTTACTGCTAAACGGAGCGTCCTAGACCTACCAAAGTTTGCATTTTTTAAAATTGAGATATACCAGTAAAACTATACATTTTTGGAAAGGGCATTCCTTTAGCTATCCAATGGTACAAAAACCATGAAAATCCGAGCAAAACTGTGGAAGTTATGGCCATTTGAAGTTAACTTTTCTTTAAACTCGATTTACTGCTAAACGGAGCGTCCTAGACCTACCAAAGTTTGCATTTTTTAAAATTGAGATATACCAGTAAAACTATACATTTTTGGAAAGGGCATTCCTTTAGCTATCCAATGGTACATAAACCATGAAAATTAGAGAAAAACTGTGGAAGTTATGGCCATTTGAAGTTAACTTTTCTTTAAACTCGATTTACTGCTAAACGGAGCGTCCTAGACCTACCAAAGTTTGCATTTTTTAAAATTGAGATATACCAGTAAAACTATACATTTTTGGAAAGGGCATTCCTTTAGCTATCCAATGGTACAAAAACCATGAAAATCCGAGCAAAACTGTGGAAGTTATGGCCATTTGAAGTTAACTTTTCTTTAAACTCGATTTACTGCTAAACGGAGCGTCCTAGACCTACCAAAGTTTGCATTTTTTAAAATTGAGATATACCAGTAAAACTATACATTTTTGGAAAGGCCATTCCTTTAGCTATCCAATGGTACAAAAACCATGAAAATCCGAGCAAAACTGTGGAAGTTATGGCCATTTGAAGTTAACTTTTCTTTAAACTCGATTTACTGCTAAACGGAGCGTCCTAGACCTACCAAAGTTTGCATTTTTTAAAATTGAGATATACCAGTAAAACTATACATTTTTGGAAAGGGCATTCCTTTAGCTATCCAATGGTACAAAAACCATGAAAATCCGAGCAAAACTGTGGAAGTTATGGCCATTTGAAGTTAACTTTTCTTTAAACTCGATTTACTGCTAAACGGAGCGTCCTAGACCTACCAAAGTTTGCATTTTTTAAAATTGAGATATACCAGTAAAACTATACATTTTTGGAAAGGCCATTCCTTTAGCTATACAATGGTACATAAACCATGAAAATTAGAGAAAAACTGTGGAAGTTATGGCCATTTGAAGTTAACTTTTCTTTAAACTCGATTTACTGCTAAACGGAGCGTCCTAGACCTACCAAAGTTTGCATTTTTTAAAATTGAGATATACCAGTAAAACTATACATTTTTGGAAAGGCCATTCCTTTAGCTATCCAATGGTACAAAAACCATGAAAATCCGTGCAAAACTGTGGAAGTTATGGCCATTTGAAGTTAACTTTTCTTTAAACTCGATTTACTGCTAAACGGAGCGTCCTAGACCTACCAATGTTTGCATTTTTTAAAATTGAGATATACCAGTAAAACTATACATTTTTGGAAAGGCCATTCCTTTAGCTATCCAATGGTACAAAAACCATGAAAATCCGTGCAAAACTGTGGAAGTTATGGCCATTTGAAGTTAACTTTTCTTTAAACTCGATTTATTGCTAAACGGAGCGTCCTAGACCTACCAAAGTTTGCATTTTTTAAAATTGAGATATACCAGTAAAACTATACATTTTTGGAAAGGCCATTCCTTTAGCTATCCAATGGTACAAAAACCATGAAAATCCGTGCAAAACTGTGGAAGTTATGGCCATTTGAAGTTAACTTTTCTTTAAACTCGATTTACTGCTAACCGGAGCGTCCTAGACCTACCAAAGTTTGCATTTTTTAAAATTGAGATATACCAGTAAAACTATACATTTTTGGAAAGGGCATTCCTTTAGCTATCCAATGGTACAAAAACCATGAAAATCCGAGCAAAACTGTGGAAGTTATGGCCATTTGAAGTTAACTTTTCTTTAAACTCGATTTACTGCTAAACGGAGCGTCCTAGACCTACCAAAGTTTGCATTTTTTAAAATTGAGATATACCAGTAAAACTATACATTTTTGGAAAGGGCATTCCTTTAGCTATCCAATGGTACAAAAACCATGAAAATCCGAGCAAAACTGTGGAAGTTATTTCCATTTGAAGTTAACTTTTCTTTAAACTCGATTTACTGCTAAACGGAGCGTCCTAGACCTACCAAAGTTTGCATTTTTTAAAATTGAGATATACCAGTAAAACTATACATTTTTGGAAAGGGCATTCCTTTAGCTATCCAATGGTACAAAAACCATGAAAATCCGAGCAAAACTGTGGAAGTTATTTCCATTTGAAGTTAACTTTTCTTTAAACTCGATTTACTGCTAAACGGAGCGTCCTAGACCTACCAAAGTTTGCATTTTTTAAAATTGAGATATACCAGTAAAACTATACATTTTTGGAAAGGGCATTCCTTTAGCTATCCAATGGTACAAAAACCATGAAAATCCGAGCAAAACTGTGGAAGTTATTTCCATTTGAAGTTAACTTTTCTTTAAACTCGATTTACTGCTAAACGGAGCGTCCTAGACCTACCAAAGTTTGCATTTTTTAAAATTGAGATATACCAGTAAAACTATACATTTTTGGAAAGGGCATTCCTTTAGCTATCCAATGGTACAAAAACCATGAAAATCCGAGCAAAACTGTGGAAGTTATGGCCATTTGAAGTTAACTTTTCTTTAAACTCGATTTACTGCTAAACGGAGCGTCCTAGACCTACCAAAGTTTGCATTTTTTAAAATTGAGATATACCAGTAAAACTATACATTTTTGGAAAGGGCATTCCTTTAGCTATCCAATGGTACAAAAACCATGAAAATCCGAGCAAAACTGTGGAAGTTATGGCCATTTGAAGTTAACTTTTCTTTAAACTCGATTTACTGCTAAACGGAGCGTCCTAGACCTACCAAAGTTTGCATTTTTTAAAATTGAGATATACCAGTAAAACTATACATTTTTGGAAAGGGCATTCCTTTAGCTATCCAATGGTACAAAAACCATGAAAATCCGAGCAAAACTGTGGAAGTTATGGCCATTTGAAGTTAACTTTTCTTTAAACTCGATTTACTGCTAAACGGAGCGTCCTAGACCTACCAAAGTTTGCATTTTTTAAAATTGAGATATACCAGTAAAACTATACATTTTTGGAAAGGGCATTCCTTTAGCTATCCAATGGTACAAAAACCATGAAAATCCGAGCAAAACTGTGGAAGTTATGGCCATTTGAAGTTAACTTTTCTTTAAACTCGATTTACTGCTAAACGGAGCGTCCTAGACCTACCAAAGTTTGCATTTTTTAAAATTGAGATATACCAGTAAAACTATACATTTTTGGAAAGGGCATTCCTTTAGCTATCCAATGGTACAAAAACCATGAAAATCCGAGCAAAACTGTGGAAGTTATGGCCATTTGAAGTTAACTTTTCTTTAAACTCGATTTACTGCTAAACGGAGCGTCCTAGACCTACCAAAGTTTGCATTTTTTAAAATTGAGATATACCAGTAAAACTATACATTTTTGGAAAGGGCATTCCTTTAGCTATCCAATGGTACAAAAACCATGAAAATCCGAGCAAAACTGTGGAAGTTATGGCCATTTGAAGTTAACTTTTCTTTAAACTCGATTTACTGCTAAACGGAGCGTCCTAGACCTACCAAAGTTTGCATTTTTTAAAATTGAGATATACCAGTAAAACTATACATTTTTGGAAAGGGCATTCCTTTAGCTATCCAATGGTACAAAAACCATGAAAATCCGAGCAAAACTGTGGAAGTTATGGCCATTTGAAGTTAACTTTTCTTTAAACTCGATTTACTGCTAAACGGAGCGTCCTAGACCTACCAAAGTTTGCATTTTTTAAAATTGAGATATACCAGTAAAACTATACATTTTTGGAAAGGGCATTCCTTTAGCTATCCAATGGTACAAAAACCATGAAAATCCGAGCAAAACTGTGGAAGTTATTTCCATTTGAAGTTAACTTTTCTTTAAACTCGATTTACTGCTAAACGGAGCGTCCTAGACCTACCAAAGTTTGCATTTTTTAAAATTGAGATATACCAGTAAAACTATACATTTTTGGAAAGGGCATTCCTTTAGCTATCCAATGGTACAAAAACCATGAAAATCCGAGCAAAACTGTGGAAGTTATGTCCATTTGAAGTTAACTTTTCTTTAAACTCGATTTACTGCTAAACGGAGCGTCCTAGACCTACCAAAGTTTGCATTTTTTAAAATTGAGATATACCAGTAAAACTATACATTTTTGGAAAGGGCATTCCTTTAGCTATCCAATGGTACAAAAACCATGAAAATCCGAGCAAAACTGTGGAAGTTATTTCCATTTGAAGTTAACTTTTCTTTAAACTCGATTTACTGCTAAACGGAGCGTCCTAGACCTACCAAAGTTTGCATTTTTTAAAATTGAGATATACCAGTAAAACTATACATTTTTGGAAAGGGCATTCCTTTAGCTATCCAATGGTACAAAAACCATGAAAATCCGAGCAAAACTGTGGAAGTTATGGCCATTTGAAGTTAACTTTTCTTTAAACTCGATTTACTGCTAAACGGAGCGTCCTAGACCTACCAAAGTTTGCATTTTTTAAAATTGAGATATACCAGTAAAACTATACATTTTTGGAAAGGGCATTCCTTTAGCTATCCAATGGTACAAAAACCATGAAAATCCGAGCAAAACTGTGGAAGTTATGGCCATTTGAAGTTAACTTTTCTTTAAACTCGATTTACTGCTAAACGGAGCGTCCTAGACCTACCAAAGTTTGCATTTTTTAAAATTGAGATATACCAGTAAAACTATACATTTTTGGAAAGGCCATTCCTTTAGCTATCCAATGGTACAAAAACCATGAAAATCCGTGCAAAACTGTGGAAGTTATGGTGATTTGAAGTTAACTTTTCTTTAAACTCGATTTACTGCTAAACGGAGCATCCTAGACCTACCAAAGTTTGCATTTTTTAAAATTGAGATATACCAGTAAAACTATACATTTTTGGAAAGGCCATTCCTTTAGCTATCCAATGGTACAAAAACCATGAAAATCCGTGCAAAACTGTGGAAGTTATGGTGATTTGAAGTTAACTTTTCTTTAAACTCGATTTACTGCTAAACGGAGCATCCTAGACCTACCAAAGTTTGCATTTTTTAAAATTGAGATATACCAGTAAAACTATACATTTTTGGAAAGGCCATTCCTTTAGCTATCCAATGGTACAAAAACCATGAAAATCCGTGCAAAACTGTGGAAGTTATGGTGATTTGAAGTTAACTTTTCTTTAAACTCGATTTACTGCTAAACGGAGCATCCTAGACCTACCAAAGTTTGCATTTTTTAAAATTGAGATATACCAGTAAAACTATACATTTTTGGAAAGGCCATTCCTTTAGCTATCCAATGGTACAAAAACCATGAAAATCCGTGCAAAACTGTGGAAGTTATGGTGATTTGAAGTTAACTTTTCTTTAAACTCGATTTACTGCTAAACGGAGCATCCTAGACCTACCAAAGTTTGCATTTTTTAAAATTGAGATATACCAGTAAAACTATACATTTTTGGAAAGGCCATTCCTTTAGCTATCCAATGGTACAAAAACCATGAAAATCCGTGCAAAACTGTGGAAGTTATGGTGATTTGAAGTTAACTTTTCTTTAAACTCGATTTACTGCTAAACGGAGCGTCCTAGACCTACCAAAGTTTGCATTTTTTAAAATTGAGATATACCAGTAAAACTATACATTTTTGGAAAGGGCATTCCTTTAGCTATCCAATGGTACAAAAACCATGAAAATCCGAGCAAAACTGTGGAAGTTATGGCCATTTGAAGTTAACTTTTCTTTAAACTCGATTTACTGCTAAACGGAGCGTCCTAGACCTACCAAAGTTTGCATTTTTTAACATTGAGATATACCAGTAAAACTATACATTTTTGGAAAGGCCATTCCTTTAGCTATCCAATGGTACAAAAACCATGAAAATCCGTGCAAAACTGTGGAAGTTATGGTGATTTGAAGTTAACTTTTCTTTAAACTCGATTTACTGCTAAACGGAGCATCCTAGACCTACCAAAGTTTGCATTTTTTAAAATTGAGATATACCAGTAAAACTATACATTTTTGGAAAGGCCATTCCTTTAGCTATCCAATGGTACAAAAACCATGAAAATCCGTGCAAAACTGTGGAAGTTATGGTGATTTGAAGTTAACTTTTCTTTAAACTCGATTTACTGCTAAACGGAGCGTCCTAGACCTACCAAAGTTTGCATTTTTTAAAATTGAGATATACCAGTAAAACTATACATTTTTGGAAAGGGCATTCCTTTAGCTATCCAATGGTACAAAAACCATGAAAATCCGAGCAAAACTGTGGAAGTTATTTCCATTTGAAGTTAACTTTTCTTTAAGCTCGATTTACTGCTAAACGGAGCGTCCTAGACCTACCAAAGTTTGCATTTTTTAAAATTGAGATATACCAGTAAAACTATACATTTTTGGAAAGGGCATTCCTTTAGCTATCCAATGGTACAAAAACCATGAAAATCCGAGCAAAACTGTGGAAGTTATGGCCATTTGAAGTTAACTTTTCTTTAAACTCGATTTACTGCTAAACGGAGCGTCCTAGACCTACCAAAGTTTGCATTTTTTAAAATTGAGATATACCAGTAAAACTATACATTTTTGGAAAGGCCATTCCTTTAGCTATCCAATGGTACAAAAACCATGAAAATCCGTGCAAAACTGTGGAAGTTATGGTGATTTGAAGTTAACTTTTCTTTAAACTCGATTTACTGCTAAACGGAGCATCCTAGACCTACCAAAGTTTGCATTTTTTAAAATTGAGATATACCAGTAAAACTATACATTTTTGGAAAGGCCATTCCTTTAGCTATCCAATGGTACAAAAACCATGAAAATTCGTGCAAAACTGTGGAAGTTATGGTGATTTGAAGTTAACTTTTCTTTAAACTCGATTTACTGCTAAACGGAGCGTCCTAGACCTACCAAAGTTTGCATTTTTTAAAATTGAGATATACCAGTAAAACTATACATTTTTGGAAAGGCCATTCCTTTAGCTATCCAATGGTACAAAAACCATGAAAATCCGTGCAAAACTGTGGAAGTTATGGTGATTTGAAGTTAACTTTTCTTTAAACTCGATTTACTGCTAAACGGAGCGTCCTAGACCTACCAAAGTTTGCATTTTTTAAAATTGAGATATACCAGTAAAACTATACATTTTTGGAAAGGCCATTCCTTTAGCTATCCAATGGTACAAAAACCATGAAAATCCGTGCAAAACTGTGGAAGTTATGGTGATTTGAAGTTAACTTTTCTTTAAACTCGATTTACTGCTAAACGGAGCGTCCTAGACCTACCAAAGTTTGCATTTTTTAAAATTGAGATATACCAGTAAAACTATACATTTTTGGAAAGGCCATTCCTTTAGCTATCCAATGGTACAAAAACCATGAAAATTCGTGCAAAACTGTGGAAGTTATGGTGATTTGAAGTTAACTTTTCTTTAAACTCGATTTACTGCTAAACGGAGCGTCCTAGACCTACCAAAGTTTGCATTTTTTAAAATTGAGATATACCAGTAAAACTATACATTTTTGGAAAGGCCATTCCTTTAGCTATCCAATGGTACAAAAACCATGAAAATTCGTGCAAAACTGTGGAAGTTATGGTGATTTGAAGTTAACTTTTCTTTAAACTCGATTTACTGCTAAACGGAGCATCCTAGACCTACCAAAGTTTGCATTTTTTAAAATTGAGATATACCAGTAAAACTATACATTTTTGGAAAGGCCATTCCTTTAGCTATCCAATGGTACAAAAACCATGAAAATCCGTGCAAAACTGTGGAAGTTATGGTGATTTGAAGTTAACTTTTCTTTAAACTCGATTTACTGCTAAACGGAGCGTCCTAGACCTACCAAAGTTTGCATTTTTTAAAATTGAGATATACCAGTAAAACTATACATTTTTGGAAAGGGCATTCCTTTAGCTATCCAATGGTACAAAAACCATGAAAATCCGAGCAAAACTGTGGAAGTTATGGCCATTTGAAGTTAACTTTTCTTTAAACTCGATTTACTGCTAAACGGAGCGTCCTAGACCTACCAAAGTTTGCATTTTTTAACATTGAGATATACCAGTAAAACTATACATTTTTGGAAAGGCCATTCCTTTAGCTATCCAATGGTACAAAAACCATGAAAATCCGTGCAAAACTGTGGAAGTTATGGTGATTTGAAGTTAACTTTTCTTTAAACTCGATTTACTGCTAAACGGAGCATCCTAGACCTACCAAAGTTTGCATTTTTTAAAATTGAGATATACCAGTAAAACTATACATTTTTGGAAAGGCCATTCCTTTAGCTATCCAATGGTACAAAAACCATGAAAATCCGTGCAAAACTGTGGAAGTTATGGTGATTTGAAGTTAACTTTTCTTTAAACTCGATTTACTGCTAAACGGAGCGTCCTAGACCTACCAAAGTTTGCATTTTTTAAAATTGAGATATACCAGTAAAACTATACATTTTTGGAAAGGGCATTCCTTTAGCTATCCAATGGTACAAAAACCATGAAAATCCGAGCAAAACTGTGGAAGTTATGGCCATTTGAAGTTAACTTTTCTTTAAACTCGATTTACTGCTAAACGGAGCGTCCTAGACCTACCAAAGTTTGCATTTTTTAAAATTGAGATATACCAGAAAAACTATACATTTTTGGAAAGGCCATTCCTTTAGCTATCCAATGGTACAAAAACCATGAAAATCCGTGCAAAACTGTGGAAGTTATGGCCATTTGAAGTTAACTTTTCTTTAAACTCGATTTACTGCTAAACGGAGCGTCCTAGACCTACCAAAGTTTGCATTTTTTAAAATTGAGATATACCAGTAAAACTATACATTTTTGGAAAGGGCATTCCTTTAGCTATCCAATGGTACAAAAACCATGAAAATCCGAGCAAAACTGTGGAAGTTATGGCCATTTGAAGTTAACTTTTCTTTAAACTCGATTTACTGCTAAACGGAGCGTCCTAGACCTACCAAAGTTTGCATTTTTTAAAATTGAGATATACCAGTAAAACTATACATTTTTGGAAAGGGCATTCCTTTAGCTATCCAATGGTACAAAAACCATGAAAATCCATGCAAAACTGTAGAAGTTATGGCCATTTGAAGTTAACTTTTCTTTAAACTCGATTTACTGCTAAACGGAGCGTCCTAGACCTACCAAAGTTTGCATTTTTAAAATTGAGATATACCAGTAAAACTATACATTTTTGGAAAGGCCATTCCTTTAGCTATCCAATGGTACAAAAAACCATGAAAATCCGTGAAAAACTGTGGAAGTTATGGCCATTTGAAGTTAACTTTTCTTTAAAACTCGATTTACTGCTAAACGGAGCGTCCTAGACCTACCAAAGTTTGCATTTTTTAAAATTGAGATATACCAGTAAAACTATACATTTTTGGAAAGGGCATTCCTTTAGCTATCCAATGGTACAAAAACCATGAAAATCCGTGAAAAACTGTGGAAGTTATGGCCATTTGAAGTTAACTTTTCTTTAAACTCGATTTACTGCTAAACGGAGCGTCCTAGACCTACCAAAGTTTGCATTTTTTAAAATTGAGATATACCAGTAAAACTATACATTTTTGGAAAGGGCATTCCTTTAGCTATCCAATGGTACAAAAACCATGAAAATCCGAGCAAAACTGTGGAAGTTATGGCCATTTGAAGTTAACTTTTCTTTAAACTCGATTTACTGCTAAACGGAGCGTCCTAGACCTACCAAGTTTGCATTTTTTAAAATTGAGATATACCAGTAAAACTATACATTTTTGGAAAGGCCATTCCTTTAGCTATCCAATGGTACAAAAACCATGAAAATCCGTGCAAAACTGTGGAAGTTATGGCCATTTGAAGTTAACTTTTCTTTAAACTCGATTACTGCTAAACGGAGCGTCCTAGACCTACCAAAGTTTGCATTTTTTAAAATTGAGATATACCAGTAAAACTATACATTTTTGGAAAGGGCATTCCTTTAGCTATCCAATGGTACAAAAACCATGAAAATCCGAGCAAAACTGTGGAAGTTATGGCCATTTGAAGTTAACTTTTCTTTAAACTCGATTTACTGCTAAACGGAGCGTCCTAGACCTACCAAAGTTTGCATTTTTTAAAATTGAGATATACCAGTAAAACTATACATTTTTGGAAAGGGCATTCCTTTAGCTATCCAATGGTACAAAAACCATGAAAATCCATGCAAAACTGTAGAAGTTATGGCCATTTGAAGTTAACTTTTCTTTAAACTCGATTTACTGCTAAACGGAGCGTCCTAGACCTACCAAAGTTTGCATTTTTTAAAATTGAGATATACCAGTAAAACTATACATTTTTGGAAAGGCCATTCCTTTAGCTATCCAATGGTACAAAAACCATGAAAATCCGTGAAAAACTGTGGAAGTTATGGCCATTTGAAGTTAACTTTTCTTTAAACTCGATTTACTGCTAAACGGAGCGTCCTAGACCTACCAAAGTTTGCATTTTTTAAAATTGAGATATACCAGTAAAACTATACATTTTTGGAAAGGCCATTCCTTTAGCTATCCAATGGTACAAAAACCATGAAAATCCGTGAAAAACTGTGGAAGTTATGGCCATTTGAAGTTAACTTTTCTTTAAACTCGATTTACTGCTAAACGGAGCGTCCTAGACCTACCAAAGTTTGCATTTTTTAAAATTGAGATATACCAGTAAAACTATACATTTTTGGAAAGGGCATTCCTTTAGCTATCCAATGGTACAAAAACCATGAAAATCCATGCAAAACTGTAGAAGTTATGGCCATTTGAAGTTAACTTTTCTTTAAACTCGATTTACTGCTAAACGGAGCGTCCTAGACCTACCAAAGTTTGCATTTTTTAAAATTGAGATATACCAGTAAAACTATACATTTTTGGAAAGGCCATTCCTTTAGCTATCCAATGGTACAAAAACCATGAAAATCCGTGAAAAACTGTGGAAGTTATGGCCATTTGAAGTTAACTTTTCTTTAAACTCGATTTACTGCTAAACGGAGCGTCCTAGACCTACCAAAGTTTGCATTTTTTAAAATTGAGATATACCAGTAAAACTATACATTTTTGGAAAGGCCATTCCTTTAGCTATCCAATGGTACAAAAACCATGAAAATCCGTGAAAAACTGTGGAAGTTATGGCCATTTGAAGTTAACTTTTCTTTAAACTCGATTTACTGCTAAACGGAGCGTCCTAGACCTACCAAAGTTTGCATTTTTTAAAATTGAGATATACCAGTAAAACTATACATTTTTGGAAAGGCCATTCCTTTAGCTATCCAATGGTACAAAAACCATGAAAATCCGTGAAAAACTGTGGAAGTTATGGCCATTTGAAGTTAACTTTTCTTTAAACTCGATTTACTGCTAAACGGAGCGTCCTAGACCTACCAAAGTTTGCATTTTTTAAAATTGAGATATACCAGTAAAACTATACATTTTTGGAAAGGCCATTCCTTTAGCTATCCAATGGTACAAAAACCATGAAAATCCGTGAAAAACTGTGGAAGTTATGGCCATTTGAAGTTAACTTTTCTTTAAACTCGATTTACTGCTAAACGGAGCGTCCTAGACCTACCAAAGTTTGCATTTTTTAAAATTGAGATATACCAGTAAAACTATACATTTTTGGAAAGGGCATTCCTTTAGCTATCCAATGGTACAAAAACCATGAAAATCCGTGAAAAACTGTGGAAGTTATGGCCATTTGAAGTTAACTTTTCTTTAAACTCGATTTACTGCTAAACGGAGCGTCCTAGACCTACCAAAGTTTGCATTTTTTAAAATTGAGATATACCAGTAAAACTATACATTTTTGGAAAGGGCATTCCTTTAGCTATCCAATGGTACAAAAACCATGAAAATCCGAGCAAAACTG
Source organism: Merzomyia westermanni (assembly GCA_949987695.1). Classification (NCBI taxonomy): domain Eukaryota; kingdom Metazoa; phylum Arthropoda; class Insecta; order Diptera; family Tephritidae; genus Merzomyia; species Merzomyia westermanni. The sequence goes on from OX465293.1 coordinate 97,346,343, forward strand.
TGGAAGTTATGGCCATTTGAAGTTAACTTTTCTTTAAACTCGATTTACTGCTAAACGGAGCGTCCTAGACCTACCAAAGTTTGCATTTTTTAAAATTGAGATATACCAGTAAAACTATACATTTTTGGAAAGGCCATTCCTTTAGCTATCCAATGGTACAAAAACCATGAAAATCCGTGCAAAACTGTGGAAGTTATGGCCATTTGAAGTTAACTTTTCTTTAAACTCGATTTACTGCTAAACGGAGCGTCCTAGACCTACCAAAGTTTGCATTTTTTAAAATTGAGATATACCAGTAAAACTATACATTTTTGGAAAGGGCATTCCTTTAGCTATCCAATGGTACAAAAACCATGAAAATCCGAGCAAAACTGTGGAAGTTATGGCCATTTGAAGTTAACTTTTCTTTAAACTCGATTTACTGCTAAACGGAGCGTCCTAGACCTACCAAAGTTTGCATTTTTTAAAATTGAGATATACCAGTAAAACTATACATTTTTGGAAAGGGCATTCCTTTAGCTATCCAATGGTACAAAAACCATGAAAATCCATGCAAAACTGTAGAAGTTATGGCCATTTGAAGTTAACTTTTCTTTAAACTCGATTTACTGCTAAACGGAGCGTCCTAGACCTACCAAAGTTTGCATTTTTTAAAATTGAGATATACCAGTAAAACTATACATTTTTGGAAAGGCCATTCCTTTAGCTATCCAATGGTACAAAAACCATGAAAATCCGTGAAAAACTGTGGAAGTTATGGCCATTTGAAGTTAACTTTTCTTTAAACTCGATTTACTGCTAAACGGAGCGTCCTAGACCTACCAAAGTTTGCATTTTTTAAAATTGAGATATACCAGTAAAACTATACATTTTTGGAAAGGCCATTCCTTTAGCTATCCAATGGTACAAAAACCATGAAAATCCGTGAAAAACTGTGGAAGTTATGGCCATTTGAAGTTAACTTTTCTTTAAACTCGATTTACTGCTAAACGGAGCGTCCTAGACCTACCAAAGTTTGCATTTTTTAAAATTGAGATATACCAGTAAAACTATACATTTTTGGAAAGGGCATTCCTTTAGCTATCCAATGGTACAAAAACCATGAGAATCCGAGCAAAACTGTGGAAGTTATGGCCATTTGAAGTTAACTTTTCTTTAAACTCGATTTACTGCTAAACGGAGCGTCCTAGACCTACCAAAGTTTGCATTTTTTAAAATTGAGATATACCAGTAAAACTATACATTTTTGGAAAGGGCATTCCTTTAGCTATCCAATGGTACAAAAACCATGAAAATCCGAGCAAAACTGTGGAAGTTATGGCCATTTGAAGTTAGCTTTTCTTTAAACTCGATTTACTGCTAAACGGAGCGTCCTAGACCTACCAAAGTTTGCATTTTTTAAAATTGAGATATACCAGTAAAACTATACATTTTTGGAAAGGCCATTCCTTTAGCTATCCAATGGTACAAAAACCATGAAAATCCGAGCAAAACTGTGGAAGTTATGGCCATTTGAAGTTAACTTTTCTTTAAACTCGATTTACTGCTAAACGGAGCGTCCTAGACCTACCAAAGTTTGCATTTTTTAAAATTGAGATATACCAGTAAAACTATACATTTTTGGAAAGGCCATTCCTTTAGCTATCCAATGGTACAAAAACCATGAAAATCCGTGCAAAACTGTGGAAGTTATGGCCATTTGAAGTTAACTTTTCTTTAAACTCGATTTACTGCTAAACGGAGCGTCCTAGACCTACCAAAGTTTGCATTTTTTAAAATTGAGATATACCAGTAAAACTATACATTTTTGGAAAGGCCATTCCTTTAGCTATCCAATGGTACAAAAACCATGAAAATCCGTGAAAAACTGTGGAAGTTATGGCCATTTGAAGTTAACTTTTCTTTAAACTCGATTTACTGCTAAACGGAGCGTCCTAGACCTACCAAAGTTTGCATTTTTTAAAATTGAGATATACCAGTAAAACTATACATTTTTGGAAAGGCCATTCCTTTAGCTATCCAATGGTACAAAAACCATGAAAATCCGTGAAAAACTGTGGAAGTTATGGCCATTTGAAGTTAACTTTTCTTTAAACTCGATTTACTGCTAAACGGAGCGTCCTAGACCTACCAAAGTTTGCATTTTTTAAAATTGAGATATACCAGTAAAACTATACATTTTTGGAAAGGCCATTCCTTTAGCTATCCAATGGTACAAAAACCATGAAAATCCGTGAAAAACTGTGGAAGTTATGGCCATTTGAAGTTAACTTTTCTTTAAACTCGATTTACTGCTAAACGGAGCGTCCTAGACCTACCAAAGTTTGCATTTTTTAAAATTGAGATATACCAGTAAAACTATACATTTTTGGAAAGGCCATTCCTTTAGCTATCCAATGGTACAAAAACCATGAAAATCCGTGAAAAACTGTGGAAGTTATGGCCATTTGAAGTTAACTTTTCTTTAAACTCGATTTACTGCTAAACGGAGCGTCCTAGACCTACCAAAGTTTGCATTTTTTAAAATTGAGATATACCAGTAAAACTATACATTTTTGGAAAGGCCATTCCTTTAGCTATCCAATGGTACAAAAACCATGAAAATCCGTGAAAAACTGTGGAAGTTATGGCCATTTGAAGTTAACTTTTCTTTAAACTCGATTTACTGCTAAACGGAGCGTCCTAGACCTACCAAAGTTTGCATTTTTTAAAATTGAGATATACCAGTAAAACTATACATTTTTGGAAAGGGCATTCCTTTAGCTATCCAATGGTACAAAAACCATGAAAATCCGTGAAAAACTGTGGAAGTTATGGCCATTTGAAGTTAACTTTTCTTTAAACTCGATTTACTGCTAAACGGAGCGTCCTAGACCTACCAAAGTTTGCATTTTTTAAAATTGAGATATACCAGTAAAACTATACATTTTTGGAAAGGGCATTCCTTTAGCTATCCAATGGTACAAAAACCATGAAAATCCGAGCAAAACTGTGGAAGTTATGGCCATTTGAAGTTAACTTTTCTTTAAACTCGATTTACTGCTAAACGGAGCGTCCTAGACCTACCAAAGTTTGCATTTTTTAAAATTGAGATATACCAGTAAAACTATACATTTTTGGAAAGGCCATTCCTTTAGCTATCCAATGGTACAAAAACCATGAAAATCCGTGCAAAACTGTGGAAGTTATGGCCATTTGAAGTTAACTTTTCTTTAAACTCGATTTACTGCTAAACGGAGCGTCCTAGACCTACCAAAGTTTGCATTTTTTAAAATTGAGATATACCAGTAAAACTATACATTTTTGGAAAGGGCATTCCTTTAGCTATCCAATGGTACAAAAACCATGAAAATCCGAGCAAAACTGTGGAAGTTATGGCCATTTGAAGTTAACTTTTCTTTAAACTCGATTTACTGCTAAACGGAGCGTCCTAGACCTACCAAAGTTTGCATTTTTTAAAATTGAGATATACCAGTAAAACTATACATTTTTGGAAAGGGCATTCCTTTAGCTATCCAATGGTACAAAAACCATGAAAATCCATGCAAAACTGTAGAAGTTATGGCCATTTGAAGTTAACTTTTCTTTAAACTCGATTTACTGCTAAACGGAGCGTCCTAGACCTACCAAAGTTTGCATTTTTTAAAATTGAGATATACCAGTAAAACTATACATTTTTGGAAAGGCCATTCCTTTAGCTATCCAATGGTACAAAAACCATGAAAATCCGTGAAAAACTGTGGAAGTTATGGCCATTTGAAGTTAACTTTTCTTTAAACTCGATTTACTGCTAAACGGAGCGTCCTAGACCTACCAAAGTTTGCATTTTTTAAAATTGAGATATACCAGTAAAACTATACATTTTTGGAAAGGCCATTCCTTTAGCTATCCAATGGTACAAAAACCATGAAAATCCGTGAAAAACTGTGGAAGTTATGGCCATTTGAAGTTAACTTTTCTTTAAACTCGATTTACTGCTAAACGGAGCGTCCTAGACCTACCAAAGTTTGCATTTTTTAAAATTGAGATATACCAGTAAAACTATACATTTTTGGAAAGGGCATTCCTTTAGCTATCCAATGGTACAAAAACCATGAGAATCCGAGCAAAACTGTGGAAGTTATGGCCATTTGAAGTTAACTTTTCTTTAAACTCGATTTACTGCTAAACGGAGCGTCCTAGACCTACCAAAGTTTGCATTTTTTAAAATTGAGATATACCAGTAAAACTATACATTTTTGGAAAGGCCATTCCTTTAGCTATCCAATGGTACAAAAACCATGAAAATCCGAGCAAAACTGTGGAAGTTATGGCCATTTGAAGTTAGCTTTTCTTTAAACTCGATTTACTGCTAAACGGAGCGTCCTAGACCTACCAAAGTTTGCATTTTTTAAAATTGAGATATACCAGTAAAACTATACATTTTTGGAAAGGCCATTCCTTTAGCTATCCAATGGTACAAAAACCATGAAAATCCGAGCAAAACTGTGGAAGTTATGGCCATTTGAAGTTAACTTTTCTTTAAACTCGATTTACTGCTAAACGGAGCGTCCTAGACCTACCAAAGTTTGCATTTTTTAAAATTGAGATATACCAGTAAAACTATACATTTTTGGAAAGGCCATTCCTTTAGCTATCCAATGGTACAAAAACCATGAAAATCCGTGCAAAACTGTGGAAGTTATGGCCATTTGAAGTTAACTTTTCTTTAAACTCGATTTACTGCTAAACGGAGCGTCCTAGACCTACCAAAGTTTGCATTTTTTAAAATTGAGATATACCAGTAAAACTATACATTTTTGGAAAGGCCATTCCTTTAGCTATCCAATGGTACAAAAACCATGAAAATCCGTGAAAAACTGTGGAAGTTATGGCCATTTGAAGTTAACTTTTCTTTAAACTCGATTTACTGCTAAACGGAGCGTCCTAGACCTACCAAAGTTTGCATTTTTTAAAATTGAGATATACCAGTAAAACTATACATTTTTGGAAAGGCCATTCCTTTAGCTATCCAATGGTACAAAAACCATGAAAATCCGTGAAAAACTGTGGAAGTTATGGCCATTTGAAGTTAACTTTTCTTTAAACTCGATTTACTGCTAAACGGAGCGTCCTAGACCTACCAAAGTTTGCATTTTTTAAAATTGAGATATACCAGTAAAACTATACATTTTTGGAAAGGGCATTCCTTTAGCTATCCAATGGTACAAAAACCATGAAAATCCGTGAAAAACTGTGGAAGTTATGGCCATTTGAAGTTAACTTTTCTTTAAACTCGATTTACTGCTAAACGGAGCGTCCTAGACCTACCAAAGTTTGCATTTTTTAAAATTGAGATATACCAGTAAAACTATACATTTTTGGAAAGGCCATTCCTTTAGCTATCCAATGGTACAAAAACCATGAAAATCCGTGAAAAACTGTGGAAGTTATGGCCATTTGAAGTTAACTTTTCTTTAAACTCGATTTACTGCTAAACGGAGCGTCCTAGACCTACCAAAGTTTGCATTTTTTAAAATTGAGATATACCAGTAAAACTATACATTTTTGGAAAGGCCATTCCTTTAGCTATCCAATGGTACAAAAACCATGAAAATCCGTGAAAAACTGTGGAAGTTATGGCCATTTGAAGTTAGCTTTTCTTTAAACTCGATTTACTGCTAAACGGAGCGTCCTAGACCTACCAAAGTTTGCATTTTTTAAAATTGAGATATACCAGTAAAACTATACATTTTTGGAAAGGCCATTCCTTTAGCTATCCAATGGTACAAAAACCATGAAAATCCGAGCAAAACTGTGGAAGTTATGGCCATTTGAAGTTAACTTTTCTTTAAACTCGATTTACTGCTAAACGGAGCGTCCTAGACCTACCAAAGTTTGCATTTTTTAAAATTGAGATATACCAGTAAAACTATACATTTTTGGAAAGGCCATTCCTTTAGCTATCCAATGGTACAAAAACCATGAAAATCCGTGCAAAACTGTGGAAGTTATGGCCATTTGAAGTTAACTTTTCTTTAAACTCGATTTACTGCTAAACGGAGCGTCCTAGACCTACCAAAGTTTGCATTTTTTAAAATTGAGATATACCAGTAAAACTATACATTTTTGGAAAGGCCATCCTTTAGCTATCCAATGGTACAAAAACCATGAAAATCCGAGCAAAACTGTGGAAGTTATAGCCATTTGAAGTTAACTTTTCTTTAAACTCGATTTACTGCTAAACGGAGCGTCCTAGACCTACCAAAGTTTGCATTTTTTAAAATTGAGATATACCAGTAAAACTATACATTTTTGGAAAGGCCATTCCTTTAGCTATCCAATGGTACAAAAACCATGAAAATCCGAGCAAAACTGTGGAAGTTATAGCCATTTGAAGTTAACTTTTCTTTAAACTCGATTTACTGCTAAACGGAGCGTCCTAGACCTACCAAAGTTTGCATTTTTTAAAATTGAGATATACCAGTAAAACTATACATTTTTGGAAAGGGCATTCCTTTAGCTATCCAATGGTACAAAAACCATGAAAATCCCAGCAAAACTGTGGAAGTTATAGCCATTTGAAGTTAACTTTTCTTTAAACTCGATTTACTGCTAAACGGAGCGTCCTAGACCTACCAAAGTTTGCATTTTTTAAAATTGAGATATACCAGTAAAACTATACATTTTTGGAAAGGCCATTCCTTTAGCTATCCAATGGTACAAAAACCATGAAAATCCGAGCAAAACTGTGGAAGTTATAGCCATTTGAAGTTAACTTTTCTTTAAACTCGATTTACTGCTAAACGGAGCGTCCTAGACCTACCAAAGTTTGCATTTTTTAAAATTGAGATATACCAGTAAAACTATACATTTTTGGAAAGGCCATTCCTTTAGCTATCCAATGGTACAAAAACCATGAAAATCCGAGCAAAACTGTGGAAGTTATAGCCATTTGAAGTTAACTTTTCTTTAAACTCGATTTACTGCTAAACGGAGCGTCCTAGACCTACCAAAGTTTGCATTTTTTAAAATTGAGATACACCAGTAAAACTATACATTTTTGGAAAGGCCATTCCTTTAGCTATCCAATGGTACAAAAACCATGAAAATCCGAGCAAAACTGTGGAAGTTATAGCCATTTGAAGTTAACTTTTCTTTAAACTCGATTTACTGCTAAACGGAGCGTCCTAGACCTACCAAAGTTTGCATTTTTTAAAATTGAGATATACCAGTAAAACTATACATTTTTGGAAAGGCCATTCCTTTAGCTATCCAATGGTACAAAAACCATGAAAATTCGAGCAAAACTGTGGAAGTTATAGCCATTTGAAGTTAACTTTTCTTTAAACTCGATTTACTGCTAAACGGAGCGTCCTAGACCTACCAAAGTTTGCATTTTTTAAAATTGAGATATACCAGTAAAACTATACATTTTTGGAAAGGCCATTCCTTTAGCTATCCAATGGTACAAAAACCATGAAAATCCGAGCAAAACTGTGGAAGTTATAGCCATTTGAAGTTAACTTTTCTTTAAACTCGATTTACTGCTAAACGGAGCGTCCTAGACCTACCAAAGTTTGCATTTTTTAAAATTGAGATATACCAGTAAAACTATACATTTTTGGAAAGGCCATTCCTTTAGCTATCCAATGGTACAAAAACCATGAAAATCCGAGCAAAACTGTGGAAGTTATAGCCATTTGAAGTTAACTTTTCTTTAAACTCGATTTACTGCTAAACGGAGCGTCCTAGACCTACCAAAGTTTGCATTTTTTAAAATTGAGATATACCAGTAAAACTATACATTTTTGGAAAGGCCATTCCTTTAGCTATCCAATGGTACAAAAACCATGAAAATCCGAGCAAAACTGTGGAAGTTATAGCCATTTGAAGTTAACTTTTCTTTAAACTCGATTTACTGCTAAACGGAGCGTCCTAGACCTACCAAAGTTTGCATTTTTTAAAATTGAGATATACCAGTAAAACTATACATTTTTGGAAAGGCCATTCCTTTAGCTATCCAATGGTACAAAAACCATGAAAATCCGAGCAAAACTGTGGAAGTTATAGCCATTTGAAGTTAACTTTTCTTTAAACTCGATTTACTGCTAAACGGAGCGTCCTAGACCTACCAAAGTTTGCATTTTTTAAAATTGAGATATACCAGTAAAACTATACATTTTTGGAAAGGCCATTCCTTTAGCTATCCAATGGTACAAAAACCATGAAAATCCGAGCAAAACTGTGGAAGTTATAGCCATTTGAAGTTAACTTTTCTTTAAACTCGATTTACTGCTAAACGGAGCGTCCTAGACCTACCAAAGTTTGCATTTTTTAAAATTGAGATATACCAGTAAAACTATACATTTTTGGAAAGGCCATTCCTTTAGCTATCCAATGGTACAAAAACCATGAAAATCCGAGCAAAACTGTGGAAGTTATAGCCATTTGAAGTTAACTTTTCTTTAAACTCGATTTACTGCTAAACGGAGCGTCCTAGACCTACCAAAGTTTGCATTTTTAAAATTGAGATATACCAGTAAAACTATACATTTTTGGAAAGGCCATTCCTTTAGCTATCCAATGGTACAAAAACCATGAAAATCCGAGCAAAACTGTGGAAGTTATAGCCATTTGAAGTTAACTTTTCTTTAAACTCGATTTACTGCTAAACGGAGCGTCCTAGACCTACCAAAGTTTGCATTTTTTAAAATTGAGATATACCAGTAAAACTATACATTTTTGGAAAGGCCATTCCTTTAGCTATCCAATGGTACAAAAACCATGAAAATCCGAGCAAAACTGTGGAAGTTATAGCCATTTGAAGTTAACTTTTCTTTAAACTCGATTTACTGCTAAACGGAGCGTCCTAGACCTACCAAAGTTTGCATTTTTTAAAATTGAGATATACCAGTAAAACTATACATTTTTGGAAAGGCCATTCCTTTAGCTATCCAATGGTACAAAAACCATGAAAATCCGAGCAAAACTGTGGAAGTTATAGCCATTTGAAGTTAACTTTTCTTTAAACTCGATTTACTGCTAAACGGAGCGTCCTAGACCTACCAAAGTTTGCATTTTTTAAAATTGAGATATACCAGTAAAACTATACATTTTTGGAAAGGCCATTCCTTTAGCTATCCAATGGTACAAAAACCATGAAAATCCGAGCAAAACTGTGGAAGTTATAGCCATTTGAAGTTAACTTTTCTTTAAACTCGATTTACTGCTAAACGGAGCGTCCTAGACCTACCAAAGTTTGCATTTTTTAAAATTGAGATATACCAGTAAAACTATACATTTTTGGAAAGGCCATTCCTTTAGCTATCCAATGGTACAAAAACCATGAAAATCCGAGCAAAACTGTGGAAGTTATAGCCATTTGAAGTTAACTTTTCTTTAAACTCGATTTACTGCTAAACGGAGCGTCCTAGACCTACCAAAGTTTGCATTTTTTAAAATTGAGATATACCAGTAAAACTATACATTTTTGGAAAGGCCATTCCTTTAGCTATCCAATGGTACAAAAACCATGAAAATCCGAGCAAAACTGTGGAAGTTATAGCCATTTGAAGTTAACTTTTCTTTAAACTCGATTTACTGCTAAACGGAGCGTCCTAGACCTACCAAAGTTTGCATTTTTTAAAATTGAGATACACCAGTAAAACTATACATTTTTGGAAAGGCCATTCCTTTAGCTATCCAATGGTACAAAAACCATGAAAATCCGAGCAAAACTGTGGAAGTTATAGCCATTTGAAGTTAACTTTTCTTTAAACTCGATTTACTGCTAAACGGAGCGTCCTAGACCTACCAAAGTTTGCATTTTTTAAAATTGAGATATACCAGTAAAACTATACATTTTTGGAAAGGCCATTCCTTTAGCTATCCAATGGTACAAAAACCATGAAAATTCGAGCAAAACTGTGGAAGTTATAGCCATTTGAAGTTAACTTTTCTTTAAACTCGATTTACTGCTAAACGGAGCGTCCTAGACCTACCAAAGTTTGCATTTTTTAAAATTGAGATATACCAGTAAAACTATACATTTTTGGAAAGGCCATTCCTTTAGCTATCCAATGGTACAAAAACCATGAAAATCCGAGCAAAACTGTGGAAGTTATAGCCATTTGAAGTTAACTTTTCTTTAAACTCGATTTACTGCTAAACGGAGCGTCCTAGACCTACCAAAGTTTGCATTTTTTAAAATTGAGATATACCAGTAAAACTATACATTTTTGGAAAGGCCATTCCTTTAGCTATCCAATGGTACAAAAACCATGAAAATCCGAGCAAAACTGTGGAAGTTATAGCCATTTGAAGTTAACTTTTCTTTAAACTCGATTTACTGCTAAACGGAGCGTCCTAGACCTACCAAAGTTTGCATTTTTTAAAATTGAGATATACCAGTAAAACTATACATTTTTGGAAAGGCCATTCCTTTAGCTATCCAATGGTACAAAAACCATGAAAATCCGAGCAAAACTGTGGAAGTTATAGCCATTTGAAGTTAACTTTTCTTTAAACTCGATTTACTGCTAAACGGAGCGTCCTAGACCTACCAAAGTTTGCATTTTTTAAAATTGAGATATACCAGTAAAACTATACATTTTTGGAAAGGGCATTCCTTTAGCTATCCAATGGTACAGAAACCATGAAAATCCGAGCAAAACTGTGGAAGTTATAGCCATTTGAAGTTAACTTTTCTTTAAACTCGATTTACTGCTAAACGGAGCGTCCTAGACCTACCAAAGTTTGCATTTTTTAAAATTGAGATATACCAGTAAAACTATACATTTTTGGAAAGGCCATTCCTTTAGCTATCCAATGGTACAAAAACCATGAAAATCCGAGCAAAACTGTGGAAGTTATGGCCATTTGAAGTTAACTTTTCTTTAAACTCGATTTACTGCTAAACGGAGCGTCCTAGACCTACCAAAGTTTGCATTTTTTAAAATTGAGATATACCAGTAAAACTATACATTTTTGGAAAGGCCATTCCTTTAGCTATCCAATGGTACAAAAACCATGAAAATCCGAGCAAAACTGTGGAAGTTATGGCCATTTGAAGTTAACTTTTCTTTAAACTCGATTTACTGCTAAACGGAGCGTCCTAGACCTACCAAAGTTTGCATTTTTTAAAATTGAGATATACCAGTAAAACTATACATTTTTGGAAAGGGCATTCCTTTAGCTATCCAATGGTACAAAAACCATGAAAATCCGAGCAAAACTGTGGAAGTTACGGCCATTTGAAGTTAACTTTTCTTTAAACTCGATTTACTGCTAAACGGAGCGTCCTAGACCTACCAAAGTTTGCATTTTTTAAAATTGAGATATACCAGTAAAACTATACATTTTTGGAAAGGCCATTCCTTTAGCTATCCAATGGTACAAAAACCATGAAAATCCGAGCAAAACTGTGGAAGTTATGGCCATTTGAAGTTAACTTTTCTTTAAACTCGATTTACTGCTAAACGGAGCGTCCTAGACCTACCAAAGTTTGCATTTTTTAAAATTGAGATATACCAGTAAAACTATACATTTTTGGAAAGGGCATTCCTTTAGCTATCCAATGGTACAAAAACCATGAAAATCCGAGCAAAACTGTGGAAGTTATGGCCATTTGAAGTTAACTTTTCTTTAAACTCGATTTACTGCTAAACGGAGCGTCCTAGACCTACCAAAGTTTGCATTTTTTAAAATTGAGATATACCAGTAAAACTATACATTTTTGGAAAGGCCATTCCTTTAGCTATCCAATGGTACAAAAACCATGAAAATCCGAGCAAAACTGTGGAAGTTATGGCCATTTGAAGTTAACTTTTCTTTAAACTCGATTTACTGCTAAACGGAGCGTCCTAGACCTACCAAAGTTTGCATTTTTTAAAATTGAGATATACCAGTAAAACTATACATTTTTGGAAAGGCCATTCCTTTAGCTATCCAATGCTACAAAAACCATGAAAATCCGAGCAAAACTGTGGAAGTTATGGCCATTTGAAGTTAACTTTTCTTTAAACTCGATTTACTGCTAAACGGAGCGTCCTAGACCTACCAAAGTTTGCATTTTTTAAAATTGAGATATAACAGTAAAACTATACATTTTTGGAAAGGGCATTCCTTTAGCTATCCAATGGTACAAAAACCATGAAAATCCGAGCAAAACTGTGGAAGTTATGGCCATTTGAAGTTAACTTTTCTTTAAACTCGATTTACTGCTAAACGGAGCGTCCTAGACCTACCAAAGTTTGCAAATATACATTTTTGGAAAGGGCATTCCTTTAGCTATCCAATGGTACAAAAACCATGAAAATCCGAGCAAAACTGTGGAAGTTATGGCCATTTGAAGTTAACTTTTCTTTAAACTCGATTTACTGCTAAACGGAGCGTCCTAGACCTACCAAAGTTTGCATTTTTTAAAATTGAGATATACCAGTAAAACTATACATTTTTGGAAAGGGCATTCCTTTAGCTATCCAATGGTACAAAAACCATGAAAATCCGAGCAAAACTGTGGAAGTTATAGCCATTTGAAGTTAACTTTTCTTTAAACTCGATTTACTGCTAAACGGAGCGTCCTAGACCTACCAAAGTTTGCATTTTTTAAAATTGAGATATACCAGTAAAACTATACATTTTTGGAAAGGGCATTCCTTTAGCTATCCAATGGTACAAAAACCATGAAAATCCGAGCAAAACTGTGGAAGTTATGGCCATTTGAAGTTAACTTTTCTTTAAACTCGATTTACTGCTAAACGGAGCGTCCTAGACCTACCAAAGTTTGCATTTTTTAAAATTGAGATATACCAGTAAAACTATACATTTTTGGAAAGGGCATTCCTTTAGCTATCCAATGGTACAAAAACCATGAAAATCCGAGCAAAACTGTGGAAGTTATAGCCATTTGAAGTTAACTTTTCTTTAAACTCGATTTACTGCTAAACGGAGCGTCCTAGACCTACCAAAGTTTGCATTTTTTAAAATTGAGATATACCAGTAAAACTATACATTTTTGGAAAGGGCATTCCTTTAGCTATCCAATGGTACAAAAACCATGAAAATCCGAGCAAAACTGTGGAAGTTATGGCCATTTGAAGTTAACTTTTCTTTAAACTCGTTTACTGCTAAACGGAGCGTCCTAGACCTACCAAAGTTTGCATTTTTTAAAATTGAGATATACCAGTAAAACTATACATTTTTGGAAAGGGCATTCCTTTAGCTATCCAATGGTACAAAAACCATGAAAATCCGAGCAAAACTGTGGAAGTTATAGCCATTTGAAGTTAACTTTTCTTTAAACTCGATTTACTGCTAAACGGAGCGTCCTAGACCTACCAAAGTTTGCATTTTTTAAAATTGAGATATACCAGTAAAACTATACATTTTTGGAAAGGCCATTCCTTTAGCTATCCAATGGTACAAAAACCATGAAAATCCGAGCAAAACTGTGGAAGTTATGGCCATTTGAAGTTAACTTTTCTTTAAACTCGATTTACTGCTAAACGGAGCGTCCTAGACCTACCAAAGTTTGCATTTTTTAAAATTGAGATATAACAGTAAAACTATACATTTTTGGAAAGGGCATTCCTTTAGCTATCCAATGGTACAAAAACCATGAAAATCCGAGCAAAACTGTGGAAGTTATGGCCATTTGAAGTTAACTTTTCTTTAAACTCGATTTACTGCTAAACGGAGCGTCCTAGACCTACCAAAGTTTGCAACTATACATTTTTGGAAAGGGCATTCCTTTAGCTATCCAATGGTACAAAAACCATGAAAATCCGAGCAAAACTGTGGAAGTTATGGCCATTTGAAGTTAACTTTTCTTTAAACTCGATTTACTGCTAAACGGAGCGTCCTAGACCTACCAAAGTTTGCATTTTTTAAAATTGAGATATACCAGTAAAACTATACATTTTTGGAAAGGGCATTCCTTTAGCTATCCAATGGTACAAAAACCATGAAAATCCGAGCAAAACTGTGGAAGTTATAGCCATTTGAAGTTAACTTTTCTTTAAACTCGATTTACTGCTAAACGGAGCGTCCTAGACCTACCAAAGTTTGCATTTTTTAAAATTGAGATATACCAGTAAAACTATACATTTTTGGAAAGGGCATTCCTTTAGCTATCCAATGGTACAAAAACCATGAAAATCCGATCAAAACTGTGGAAGTTATGGCCATTTGAAGTTAACTTTTCTTTAAACTCGATTTACTGCTAAACGGAGCGTCCTAGACCTACCAAAGTTTGCATTTTTTAAAATTGAGATATACCAGTAAAACTATACATTTTTGGAAAGGGCATTCCTTTAGCTATCCAATGGTACAAAAACCATGAAAATCCGAGCAAAACTGTGGAAGTTATAGCCATTTGAAGTTAACTTTTCTTTAAACTCGATTTACTGCTAAACGGAGCGTCCTAGACCTACCAAAGTTTGCATTTTTTAAAATTGAGATATACCAGTAAAACTATACATTTTTGGAAAGGGCATTCCTTTAGCTATCCAATGGTACAAAAACCATGAAAATCCGAGCAAAACTGTGGAAGTTATGGCCATTTGAAGTTAACTTTTCTTTAAACTCGATTTACTGCTAAACGGAGCGTCCTAGACCTACCAAAGTTTGCATTTTTTAAAATTGAGATATACCAGTAAAACTATACATTTTTGGAAAGGGCATTCCTTTAGCTATCCAATGGTACAAAAACCATGAAAATCCGAGCAAAACTGTGGAAGTTATAGCCATTTGAAGTTAACTTTTCTTTAAACTCGATTTACTGCTAAACGGAGCGTCCTAGACCTACCAAAGTTTGCATTTTTTAAAATTGAGATATACCAGTAAAACTATACATTTTTGGAAAGGCCATTCCTTTAGCTATCCAATGGTACAAAAACCATGAAAATCCGAGCAAAACTGTGGAAGTTATAGCCATTTGAAGTTAACTTTTCTTTAAACTCGATTTACTGCTAAACGGAGCGTCCTAGACCTACCAAAGTTTGCATTTTTTAAAATTGAGATATACCAGTAAAACTATACATTTTTGGAAAGGGCATTCCTTTAGCTATCCAATGGTACAAAAACCATGAAAATCCGAGCAAAACTGTGGAAGTTATGGCCATTTGAAGTTAACTTTTCTTTAAACTCGATTTACTGCTAAACGGAGCGTCCTAGACCTACCAAAGTTTGCATTTTTTAAAATTGAGATATACCAGTAAAACTATACATTTTTGGAAAGGCCATTCCTTTAGCTATCCAATGGTAGAAAAACCATGAAAATCCGAGCAAAACTGTGGAAGTTATGGCCATTTGAAGTTAACTTTTCTTTAAACTCGATTTACTGCTAAACGGAGCGTCCTAGACCTACCAAAGTTTGCATTTTTTAAAATTGAGATATACCAGTAAAACTATACATTTTTGGAAAGGCCATTCCTTTAGCTATCCAATGGTACAAAAACCATGAAAATCCGAGCAAAACTGTGGAAGTTATGGCCATTTGAAGTTAACTTTTCTTTAAACTCGATTTACTGCTAAACGGGGCGTCCTAGACCTACCAAAGTTTGCATTTTTTAAAATTGAGATATACCAGTAAAACTATACATTTTTGGAAAGGCCATTCCTTGAGCTATCCAATGGTACAAAAACCATGAAAATCCGAGCAAAACTGTGGAAGTTATGGCCATTTGAAGCTAACTTTTCTTTAAACTCGATTTACTGCTAAACGGAGCGTCCTAGACCTACCAAAGTTTGCATTTTTTAAAATTGAGATATACTTTAAACTCGATTTACTGCTAAACGGAGCGTCCTAGACCTACCAAAGTTTGCATTTTTTAAAATTGAGATATACCAGTAAAACTATACATTTTTGGAAAGGCCATTCCTTTAGCTATCCAATGGTACAAAAACCATGAAAATCCGAGCAAAACTGTGGAAGTTATGGCCATTTGAAGTTAACTTTTCTTTAAACTCGATTTACTGCTAAACGGAGCGTCCTAGACCTACCAAAGTTTGCATTTTTTAAAATTGAGATATACCAGTAAAACTATACATTTTTGGAAAGGCCATTCCTTTAGCTATCCAATGGTACAAAAACCATGAAAATCCGAGCAAAACTGTGGAAGTTATGGCCATTTGAAGCTAACTTTTCTTTAAACTCGATTTACTGCTAAACGGAGCGTCCTAGACCTACCAAAGTTTGCATTTTTTAAAATTGAGATATACCAGTAAAACTATACATTTTTGGAAAGGCCATTCCTTTAGCTATCCAATGGTACATAAACCATGAAAATTAGAGAAAAACTGTGGAAGTTATGGCCATTTGAAGTTAACTTTTCTTTAAACTCGATTTACTGCTAAACGGAGCGTCCTAGACCTACCAAAGTTTGCATTTTTAAAATTGAGATATACCAGTAAAACTATACATTTTTGGAAAGGGCATTCCTTTAGCTATCCAATGGTACATAAACCATGAAAATTAGAGAAAAACTGTTGAAGTTATGGCCATTTGAAGTTAACTTTTCTTTAAACTCGATTTACTGCTAAACGGGGCGTCCTAGACCTACCAAAGTTTGCATTTTTTAAAATTGAGATATACCAGTAAAACTATACATTTTTGGAAAGGGCATTCCTTTAGCTATCCAATGGTACAAAAACCATGAAAATCCGAGCAAAACTGTGGAAGTTATGGCCATTTGAAGTTAACTTTTCTTTAAACTCGATTTACTGCTAAACGGAGCGTCCTAGACCTACCAAAGTTTGCATTTTTTAAAATTGAGATATACCAGTAAAACTATACATTTTTGGAAAGGGCATTCCTTTAGCTATCCAATGGTACAAAAACCATGAAAATCCGAGCAAAACTGTGGAAGTTATAGCCATTTGAAGTTAACTTTTCTTTAAACTCGATTTACTGCTAAACGGAGCGTCCTAGACCTACCAAAGTTTGCATTTTTTAAAATTGAGATATACCAGTAAAACTATACATTTTTGGAAAGGCCATTCCTTTAGCTATCCAATGGTACAAAAACCATGAAAATCCGAGCAAAACTGTGGAAGTTATAGCCATTTGAAGTTAACTTTTCTTTAAACTCGATTTACTGCTAAACGGAGCGTCCTAGACCTACCAAAGTTTGCATTTTTTAAAATTGAGATATACCAGTAAAACTATACATTTTTGGAAAGGGCATTCCTTTAGCTATCCAATGGTACAAAAACCATGAAAATCCGAGCAAAACTGTGGAAGTTATGGCCATTTGAAGTTAACTTTTCTTTAAACTCGATTTACTGCTAAACGGAGCGTCCTAGACCTACCAAAGTTTGCATTTTTTAAAATTGAGATATACCAGTAAAACTATACATTTTTGGAAAGGCCATTCCTTTAGCTATCCAATGGTACAAAAACCATGAAAATCCGAGCAAAACTGTGGAAGTTATGGCCATTTGAAGTTAACTTTTCTTTAAACTCGATTTACTGCTAAACGGAGCGTCCTAGACCTACCAAAGTTTGCATTTTTTAAAATTGAGATATACCAGTAAAACTATACATTTTTGGAAAGGCCATTCCTTTAGCTATCCAATGGTACAAAAACCATGAAAATCCGAGCAAAACTGTGGAAGTTATGGCCATTTGAAGTTAACTTTTCTTTAAACTCGATTTACTGCTAAACGGGGCGTCCTAGACCTACCAAAGTTTGCATTTTTTAAAATTGAGATATACCAGTAAAACTATACATTTTTGGAAAGGCCATTCCTTGAGCTATCCAATGGTACAAAAACCATGAAAATCCGAGCAAAACTGTGGAAGTTATGGCCATTTGAAGCTAACTTTTCTTTAAACTCGATTTACTGCTAAACGGAGCGTCCTAGACCTACCAAAGTTTGCATTTTTTAAAATTGAGATATACTTTAAACTCGATTTACTGCTAAACGGAGCGTCCTAGACCTACCAAAGTTTGCATTTTTTAAAATTGAGATATACCAGTAAAATTATACATTTTTGGAAAGGCCATTCCTTTAGCTATCCAATGGTACAAAAACCATGAAAATCCGAGCAAAACTGTGGAAGTTATGGCCATTTGAAGTTAACTTTTCTTTAAACTCGATTTACTGCTAAACGGAGCGTCCTAGACCTACCAAAGTTTGCATTTTTTAAAATTGAGATATACCAGTAAAACTATACATTTTTGGAAAGGCCATTCCTTGAGCTATCCAATGGTACAAAAACCATGAAAATCCGAGCAAAACTGTGGAAGTTATGGCCATTTGAAGTTAACTTTTCTTTAAACTCGATTTACTGCTAAACGGAGCGTCCTAGACCTACCAAAGTTTGCATTTTTTAAAATTGAGATATACCAGTAAAACTATACATTTTTGGAAAGGCCATTCCTTGAGCTATCCAATGGTACAAAAACCATGAAAATCCGAGCAAAACTGTGGAAGTTATGGCCATTTGAAGTTAACTTTTCTTTAAACTCGATTTACTGCTAAACGGGGCGTCCTAGACCTACCAAAGTTTGCATTTTTTAAAATTGAGATATACCAGTAAAACTATACATTTTTGGAAAGGCCATTCCTTGAGCTATCCAATGGTACAAAAACCATGAAAATCCGAGCAAAACTGTGGAAGTTATGGCCATTTGAAGCTAACTTTTCTTTAAACTCGATTTACTGCTAAACGGAGCGTCCTAGACCTACCAAAGTTTGCATTTTTTAAAATTGAGATATACCAGTAAAACTATACATTTTTGGAAAGGCCATTCCTTTAGCTATCCAATGGTACAAAAACCATGAAAATCCGAGCAAAACTGTGGAAGTTATGGCCATTTGAAGCTAACTTTTCTTTAAACTCGATTTACTGCTAAACGGAGCGTCCTAGACCTACCAAAGTTTGCATTTTTTAAAATTGAGATATACCAGTAAAACTATACATTTTTGGAAAGGCCATTCCTTTAGCTATCCAATGGTACATAAACCATGAAAATTAGAGAAAAACTGTGGAAGTTATGGCCATTTGAAGTTAACTTTTCTTTAAACTCGATTTACTGCTAAACGGAGCGTCCTAGACCTACCAAAGTTTGCATTTTTTAAAATTGAGATATACCAGTAAAACTATACATTTTTGGAAAGGGCATTCCTTTAGCTATCCAATGGTACATAAACCATGAAAATTAGAGAAAAACTGTTGAAGTTATGGCCATTTGAAGTTAACTTTTCTTTAAACTCGATTTACTGCTAAACGGGGCGTCCTAGACCTACCAAAGTTTGCATTTTTTAAAATTGAGATATACCAGTAAAACTATACATTTTTGGAAAGGCCATTCCTTTAGCTATCCAATGGTACAAAAACCATGAAAATCCGAGCAAAACTGTGGAAGTTATGGCCATTTGAAGCTAACTTTTCTTTAAACTCGATTTACTGCTAAACGGAGCGTCCTAGACCTACCAAAGTTTGCATTTTTTAAAATTGAGATATACCAGTAAAACTATACATTTTTGGAAAGGCCATTCCTTTAGCTATCCAATGGTACAAAAACCATGAAAATCCGAGCAAAACTGTGGAAGTTATGGCCATTTGAAGTTAACTTTTCTTTAAACTCGATTTACTGCTAAACGGACCGTCCTAGACCTACCAAAGTTTGCATTTTTTAAAATTGAGATATACCAGTAAAACTATACATTTTTGGAAAGGCCATTCCTTTAGCTATCCAATGGTACAAAAACCATGAAAATCCGAGCAAAACTGTGGAAGTTATGGCCATTTGAAGTTAACTTTTCTTTAAACTCGATTTACTGCTAAACGGAGCGTCCTAGACCTACCAAAGTTTGCATTTTTTAAAATTGAGATATACCAGTAAAACTATACATTTTTGGAAAGGCCATTCCTTTAGCTATCCAATGGTACAAAAACCATGAAAATCCGAGCAAAACTGTGGAAGTTATGTCCATTTGAAGTTAACTTTTCTTTAAACTCGATTTACTGCTAAACGGAGCGTCCTAGACCTACCAAAGTTTGCATTTTTTAAAATTGAGATATACCAGTAAAACTATACATTTTTGGAAAGGGCATTCCTTTAGCTATCCAATGGTACATAAACCATGAAAATTAGAGAAAAACTGTGGAAGTTATGGCCATTTGAAGTTAACTTTTCTTTAAACTCGATTTACTGCTAAACGGAGCGTCCTAGACCTACCAAAGTTTGCATTTTTTAAAATTGAGATATACCAGTAAAACTATACATTTTTGGAAAGGGCATTCCTTTAGCTATCCAATGGTACATAAACCATGAAAATTAGAGAAAAACTGTTGAAGTTATGGCCATTTGAAGTTAACTTTTCTTTAAACTCGATTTACTGCTAAACGGAGCGTCCTAGACCTACCAAAGTTTGCATTTTTTAAAATTGAGATATACCAGTAAAACTATACATTTTTGGAAAGGGCATTCCTTTAGCTATCCAATGGTACATAAACCATGAAAATTAGAGAAAAACTGTGGAAGTTATGGCCATTTGAAGTTAACTTTTCTTTAAACTCGATTTACTGCTAAACGGAGCGTGCTAGACCTACCAAAGTTTGCATTTTTTAAAATTGAGATATACCAGTAAAACTATACATTTTTGGAAAGGGCATTCCTTTAGCTATCCAATGGTACAAAAACCATGAAAATCCGAGCAAAACTGTGGAAGTTATGGCCATTTGAAGTTAACTTTTCTTTAAACTCGATTTACTGCTAAACGGAGCGTCCTAGACCTACCAAAGTTTGCATTTTTTAAAATTGAGATATACCAGTAAAACTATACATTTTTGGAAGGCCATTCCTTTAGCTATACAATGGTACATAAACCATGACAATTAGAGAAAAACTGTGGAAGTTATGGCCATTTGAAGTTAACTTTTCTTTAAACTCGATTTACTGCTAAACGGAGCGTCCTAGACCTACCAAACTTTGCATTTTTTAAAATTGAGATATACCAGTAAAACTATACATTTTTGGAAAGGGCATTCCTTTAGCTATCCAATGGTACATAAACCATGAAAATTAGAGAAAAACTGTGGAAGTTATGGCCATTTGAAGTTAACTTTTCTTTAAACTCGATTTACTGCTAAACGGAGCGTCCTAGACCTACCAAAGTTTGCATTTTTTAAAATTGAGATATACCAGTAAAACTATACATTTTTGGAAAGGGCATTCCTTTAGCTATCCAATGGTACATAAACCATGAAAATTAGAGAAAAACTGTGGAAGTTATGGCCATTTGAAGTTAACTTTTCTTTAAACTCGATTTACTGCTAAACGGAGCGTCCTAGACCTACCAAAGTTTGCATTTTTTAAAATTGAGATATACCAGTAAAACTATACATTTTTGGAAAGGGCATTCCTTTAGCTATCCAATGGTACATAAACCATGAAAATTAGAGAAAAACTGTGGAAGTTATGGCCATTTGAAGTTAACTTTTCTTTAAACTCGATTTACTGCTAAACGGAGCGTCCTAGACCTACCAAAGTTTGCATTTTTTAAAATTGAGATATACCAGTAAAACTATACATTTTTGGAAGGCCATTCCTTTAGCTATACAATGGTACAAAAACCATGAAAATCCGAGCAAAACTGTGGAAGTTATGGCCATTTGAAGTTAACTTTTCTTTAAACTCGATTTACTGCTAAACGGAGCGTCCTAGACCTACCAAAGTTTGCATTTTTTAAAATTGAGATATACCAGTAAAACTATACATTTTTGGAAGGCCATTCCTTTAGCTATACAATGGTACATAAACCATGACAATTAGAGAAAAACTGTGGAAGTTATGGCCATTTGAAGTTAACTTTTCTTTAAACTCGATTTACTGCTAAACGGAGCGTCCTAGACCTACCAAACTTTGCATTTTTTAAAATTGAGATATACCAGTAAAACTATACATTTTTGGAAAGGGCATTCCTTTAGCTATCCAATGGTACATAAACCATGAAAATTAGAGAAAAACTGTGGAAGTTATGGCCATTTGAAGTTAACTTTTCTTTAAACTCGATTTACTGCTAAACGGAGCGTCCTAGACCTACCAAAGTTTGCATTTTTTAAAATTGAGATATACCAGTAAAACTATACATTTTTGGAAAGGGCATTCCTTTAGCTATCCAATGGTACATAAACCATGAAAATTAGAGAAAAACTGTGGAAGTTATGGCCATTTGAAGTTAACTTTTCTTTAAACTCGATTTACTGCTAAACGGAGCGTCCTAGACCTACCAAAGTTTGCATTTTTTAAAATTGAGATATACCAGTAAAACTATACATTTTTGGAAAGGGCATTCCTTTAGCTATCCAATGGTACATAAACCATGAAAATTAGAGAAAAACTGTGGAAGTTATGGCCATTTGAAGTTAACTTTTCTTTAAACTCGATTTACTGCTAAACGGAGCGTCCTAGACCTACCAAAGTTTGCATTTTTTAAAATTGAGATATACCAGTAAAACTATACATTTTTGGAAAGGGCATTCCTTTAGCTATCCAATGGTACATAAACCATGAAAATTAGAGAAAAACTGTGGAAGTTATGGCCATTTGAAGTTAACTTTTCTTTAAACTCGATTTACTGCTAAACGGAGCGTCCTAGACCTACCAAAGTTTGCATTTTTTAAAATTGAGATATACCAGTAAAACTATACATTTTTGGAAAGGGCATTCCTTTAGCTATCCAATGGTACATAAACCATGAAAATTAGAGAAAAACTGTGGAAGTTATGGCCATTTGAAGTTAACTTTTCTTTAAACTCGATTTACTGCTAAACGGAGCGTCCTAGACCTACCAAAGTTTGCATTTTTTAAAATTGAGATATACCAGTAAAACTATACATTTTTGGAAAGGGCATTCCTTTAGCTATCCAATGGTACATAAACCATGAAAATTAGAGAAAAACTGTGGAAGTTATGGCCATTTGAAGTTAACTTTTCTTTAAACTCGATTTACTGCTAAACGGAGCGTCCTAGACCTACCAAAGTTTGCATTTTTTAAAATTGAGATATACCAGTAAAACTATACATTTTTGGAAGGCCATTCCTTTAGCTATACAATGGTACATAAACCATGACAATTAGAGAAAAACTGTGGAAGTTATGGCCATTTGAAGTTAACTTTTCTTTAAACTCGATTTACTGCTAAACGGAGCGTCCTAGACCTACCAAAGTTTGCATTTTTTAAAATTGAGATATACCAGTAAAACTATACATTTTTGGAAGGCCATTCCTTTAGCTATACAATGGTACATAAACCATGACAATTAGAGAAAAACTGTGGAAGTTATGGCCATTTGAAGTTAACTTTTCTTTAAACTCGATTTACTGCTAAACGGAGCGTCCTAGACCTACCAAAGTTTGCATTTTTTAAAATTGAGATATACCAGTAAAACTATACATTTTTGGAAGGCCATTCCTTTAGCTATACAATGGTACATAAACCATGACAATTAGAGAAAAACTGTGGAAGTTATGGCCATTTGAAGTTAACTTTTCTTTAAACTCGATTTACTGCTAAACGGAGCGTCCTAGACCTACCAAAGTTTGCATTTTTTAAAATTGAGATATACCAGTAAAACTATACATTTTTGGAAAGGGCATTCCTTTAGCTATCCAATGGTACATAAACCATGAAAATTAGAGAAAAACTGTGGAAGTTATGGCCATTTGAAGTTAACTTTTCTTTAAACTCGATTTACTGCTAAACGGAGCGTCCTAGACCTACCAAAGTTTGCATTTTTTAAAATTGAGATATACCAGTAAAACTATACATTTTTGGAAGGCCATTCCTTTAGCTATACAATGGTACATAAACCATGAAAATTAGAGAAAAACTGTGGAAGTTATGGCCATTTGAAGTTAACTTTTCTTTAAACTCGATTTACTGCTAAACGGAGCGTCCTAGACCTACCAAAGTTTGCATTTTTTAAAATTGAGATATACCAGTAAAACTATACATTTTTGGAAAGGGCATTCCTTTAGCTATCCAATGGTACATAAACCATGAAAATTAGAGAAAAACTGTGGAAGTTATGGCCATTTGAAGTTAACTTTTCTTTAAACTCGATTTACTGCTAAACGGAGCGTCCTAGACCTACCCAACTTTGCATTTTTTAAAATTGAGATATACCAGTAAAACTATACATTTTTGGAAAGGGCATTCCTTTAGCTATCCAATGGTACATAAACCATGAAAATTAGAGAAAAACTGTGGAAGTTATGGCCATTTGAAGTTAACTTTTCTTTAAACTCGATTTACTGCTAAACGGAGCGTCCTAGACCTACCAAAGTTTGCATTTTTTAAAATTGAGATATACCAGTAAAACTATACATTTTTGGAAAGGGCATTCCTTTAGCTATCCAATGGTACATAAACCATGAAAATTAGAGAAAAACTGTGGAAGTTATGGCCATTTGAAGTTAACTTTTCTTTAAACTCGATTTACTGCTAAACGGAGCGTCCTAGACCTACCAAAGTTTGCATTTTTTAAAATTGAGATATACCAGTAAAACTATACATTTTTGGAAGGCCATTCCTTTAGCTATACAATGGTACATAAACCATGACAATTAGAGAAAAACTGTGGAAGTTATGGCCATTTGAAGTTAACTTTTCTTTAAACTCGATTTACTGCTAAACGGAGCGTCCTAGACCTACCAAAGTTTGCATTTTTTAAAATTGAGATATACCAGTAAAACTATACATTTTTGGAAAGGGCATTCCTTTAGCTATCCAATGGTACATAAACCATGAAAATTAGAGAAAAACTGTGGAAGTTATGGCCATTTGAAGTTAACTTTTCTTTAAACTCGATTTACTGCTAAACGGAGCGTCCTAGACCTACCAAACTTTGCATTTTTTAAAATTTAGATATACCAGTAAAACTATACATTTTTGGAAAGGGCATTCCTTTAGCTATCCAATGGTACATAAACCATGAAAATTAGAGAAAAACTGTGGAAGTTATGGCCATTTGAAGTTAACTTTTCTTTAAACTCGATTTACTGCTAAACGGAGCGTCCTAGACCTACCAAACTTTGCATTTTTTAAAATTGAGATATACCAGTAAAACTATACATTTTTGGAAGGCCATTCCTTTAGCTATCCAATGGTACATAAACCATGAAAATTAGAGAAAAACTGTGGAAGTTATGGCCATTTGAAGTTAACTTTTCTTTAAACTCGATTTACTGCTAAACGGAGCGTCCTAGACCTACCAAAGTTTGCATTTTTTAAAATTGAGATATACCAGTAAAACTATACATTTTTGGAAAGGGCATTCCTTTAGCTATCCAATGGTACATAAACCATGAAAATTAGAGAAAAACTGTGGAAGTTATGGCCATTTGAAGTTAACTTTTCTTTAAACTCGATTTACTGCTAAACGGAGCGTCCTAGACCTACCAAAGTTTGCATTTTTTAAAATTGAGATATACCAGTAAAACTATACATTTTTGGAAGGCCATTCCTTTAGCTATACAATGGTACATAAACCATGACAATTAGAGAAAAACTGTGGAAGTTATGGCCATTTGAAGTTAACTTTTCTTTAAACTCGATTTACTGCTAAACGGAGCGTCCTAGACCTACCAAAGTTTGCATTTTTTAAAATTGAGATATACCAGTAAAACTATACATTTTTGGAAAGGGCATTCCTTTAGCTATCCAATGGTACATAAACCATGAAAATTAGAGAAAAACTGTGGAAGTTATGGCCATTTGAAGTTAACTTTTCTTTAAACTCGATTTACTGCTAAACGGAGCGTCCTAGACCTACCAAAGTTTGCATTTTTTAAAATTGAGATATACCAGTAAAACTATACATTTTTGGAAGGCCAATCCTTTAGCTATACAATGGTACATAAACCATGAAAATTAGAGAAAAACTGTGGAAGTTCTGGCCATTTGAAGTTAACTTTTCTTTAAACTCGATTTACTGCTAAACGGAGCGTCCTAGACCTACCAAAGTTTGCATTTTTTAAAATTGAGATATACCAGTAAAACTATACATTTTTGGAAAGGGCATTCCTTTAGCTATCCAATGGTACATAAACCATGAAAATTAGAGAAAAACTGTGGAAGTTATGGCCATTTGAAGTTAACTTTTCTTTAAACTCGATTTACTGCTAAACGGAGCGTCCTAGACCTACCAAACTTTGCATTTTTTAAAATTGAGATATACCAGTAAATCTATACATTTTTGGAAAGGGCATTCCTTTAGCTATCCAATGGTACATAAACCATGAAAATTAGAGAAAAACTGTGGAAGTTATGGCCATTTGAAGTTAACTTTTCTTTAAACTCGATTTACTGCTAAACGGAGCGTCCTAGACCTACCAAACTTTGCATTTTTTAAAATTGAGATATACCAGTAAAACTATACATTTTTGGAAAGGGCATTCCTTTAGCTATCCAATGGTACATAAACCATGAAAATTAGAGAAAAACTGTGGAAGTTATGGCCATTTGAAGTTAACTTTTCTTTAAACTCGATTTACTGCTAAACGGAGCGTCCTAGACCTACCAAAGTTTGCATTTTTTAAAATTGAGATATACCAGTAAAACTATACATTTTTGGAAAGGGCATTCCTTTAGCTATCCAATGGTACATAAACCATGAAAATTAGAGAAAAACTGTGGAAGTTATGGCCATTTGAAGTTAACTTTTCTTTAAACTCGATTTACTGCTAAACGGAGCGTCCTAGACCTACCAAAGTTTGCATTTTTTAAAATTGAGATATACCAGTAAAACTATACATTTTTGGAAAGGGCATTCCTTTAGCTATCCAATGGTACATAAACCATGAAAATTAGAGAAAAACTGTGGAAGTTATGGCCATTTGAAGTTAACTTTTCTTTAAACTCGATTTACTGCTAAACGGAGCGTCCTAGACCTACCAAAGTTTGCATTTTTTAAAATTGAGATATACCAGTAAAACTATACATTTTTGGAAGGCCATTCCTTTAGCTATACAATGGTACATAAACCATGACAATTAGAGAAAAACTGTGGAAGTTATGGCCATTTGAAGTTAACTTTTCTTTAAACTCGATTTACTGCTAAACGGAGCGTCCTAGACCTACCAAAGTTTGCATTTTTTAAAATTGAGATATACCAGTAAAACTATACATTTTTGGAAAGGGCATTCCTTTAGCTATCCAATGGTACATAAACCATGAAAATTAGAGAAAAACTGTGGAAGTTATGGCCATTTGAAGTTAACTTTTCTTTAAACTCGATTTACTGCTAAACGGAGCGTCCTAGACCTACCAAAGTTTGCATTTTTTAAAATTGAGATATACCAGTAAAACTATACATTTTTGGAAAGGGCATTCCTTTAGCTATCCAATGGTACATAAACCATGAAAATTAGAGAAAAACTGTGGAAGTTATGGCCATTTGAAGTTAACTTTTCTTTAAACTCGATTTACTGCTAAACGGAGCGTCCTAGACCTACCAAAGTTTGCATTTTTTAAAATTGAGATATACCAGTAAAACTATACATTTTTGGAAAGGGCATTCCTTTAGCTATCCAATGGTACATAAACCATGAAAATTAGAGAAAAACTGTGGAAGTTATGGCCATTTGAAGTTAACTTTTCTTTAAACTCGATTTACTGCTAAACGGAGCGTCCTAGACCTACCAAAGTTTGCATTTTTTAAAATTGAGATATACCAGTAAAACTATACATTTTTGGAAAGGGCATTCCTTTAGCTATCCAATGGTACATAAACCATGAAAATTAGAGAAAAACTGTGGAAGTTATGGCCATTTGAAGTTAACTTTTCTTTAAACTCGATTTACTGCTAAACGGAGCGTCCTAGACCTACCAAAGTTTGCATTTTTTAAAATTGAGATATACCAGTAAAACTATACATTTTTGGAAGGCCATTCCTTTAGCTATACAATGGTACATAAACCATGACAATTAGAGAAAAACTGTGGAAGTTATGGCCATTTGAAGTTAACTTTTCTTTAAACTCGATTTACTGCTAAACGGAGCGTCCTAGACCTACCAAAGTTTGCATTTTTTAAAATTGAGATATACCAGTAAAACTATACATTTTTGGAAAGGGCATTCCTTTAGCTATCCAATGGTACATAAACCATGAAAATTAGAGAAAAACTGTGGAAGTTATGGCCATTTGAAGTTAACTTTTCTTTAAACTCGATTTACTGCTAAACGGAGCGTCCTAGACCTACCAAAGTTTGCATTTTTTAAAATTGAGATATACCAGTAAAACTATACATTTTTGGAAGGCCATTCCTTTAGCTATACAATGGTACATAAACCATGACAATTAGAGAAAAACTGTGGAAGTTATGGCCATTTGAAGTTAACTTTTCTTTAAACTCGATTTACTGCTAAACGGAGCGTCCTAGACCTACCAAAGTTTGCATTTTTTAAAATTGAGATATACCAGTAAAACTATACATTTTTGGAAGGCCATTCCTTTAGCTATACAATGGTACATAAACCATGACAATTAGAGAAAAACTGTGGAAGTTATGGCCATTTGAAGTTAACTTTTCTTTAAACTCGATTTACTGCTAAACGGAGCGTCCTAGACCTACCAAAGTTTGCATTTTTTAAAATTGAGATATACCAGTAAAACTATACATTTTTGGAAAGGGCATTCCTTTAGCTATCCAATGGTACATAAACCATGAAAATTAGAGAAAAACTGTGGAAGTTATGGCCATTTGAAGTTAACTTTTCTTTAAACTCGATTTACTGCTAAACGGAGCGTCCTAGACCTACCAAAGTTTGCATTTTTTAAAATTGAGATATACCAGTAAAACTATACATTTTTGGAAGGCCATTCCTTTAGCTATACAATGGTACATAAACCATGACAATTAGAGAAAAACTGTGGAAGTTATGGCCATTTGAAGTTAACTTTTCTTTAAACTCGATTTACTGCTAAACGGAGCGTCCTAGACCTACCAAAGTTTGCATTTTTTAAAATTGAGATATACCAGTAAAACTATACATTTTTGGAAGGCCATTCCTTTAGCTATACAATGGTACATAAACCATGACAATTAGAGAAAAACTGTGGAAGTTATGGCCATTTGAAGTTAACTTTTCTTTAAACTCGATTTACTGCTAAACGGAGCGTCCTAGACCTACCAAACTTTGCATTTTTTAAAATTGAGATATACCAGTAAAACTATACATTTTTGGAAAGGGCATTCCTTTAGCTATCCAATGGTACATAAACCATGAAAATTAGAGAAAAACTGTGGAAGTTATGGCCATTTGAAGTTAACTTTTCTTTAAACTCGATTTACTGCTAAACGGAGCGTCCTAGACCTACCAAAGTTTGCATTTTTTAAAATTGAGATATACCAGTAAAACTATACATTTTTGGAAAGGGCATTCCTTTAGCTATCCAATGGTACATAAACCATGAAAATTAGAGAAAAACTGTGGAAGTTATGGCCATTTGAAGTTAACTTTTCTTTAAACTCGATTTACTGCTAAACGGAGCGTCCTAGACCTACCAAAGTTTGCATTTTTTAAAATTGAGATATACCAGTAAAACTATACATTTTTGGAAGGCCATTCCTTTAGCTATACAATGGTACATAAACCATGACAATTAGAGAAAAACTGTGGAAGTTATGGCCATTTGAAGTTAACTTTTCTTTAAACTCGATTTACTGCTAAACGGAGCGTCCTAGACCTACCAAAGTTTGCATTTTTTAAAATTGAGATATACCAGTAAAACTATACATTTTTGGAAAGGGCATTCCTTTAGCTATACAATGGTACATAAACCATGACAATTAGAGAAAAACTGTGGAAGTTATGGCCATTTGAAGTTAACTTTTCTTTAAACTCGATTTACTGCTAAACGGAGCGTCCTAGACCTACCAAACTTTGCATTTTTTAAAATTGAGATATACCAGTAAAACTATACATTTTTGGAAAGGGCATTCCTTTAGCTATCCAATGGTACATAAACCATGAAAATTAGAGAAAAACTGTGGAAGTTATGGCCATTTGAAGTTAACTTTTCTTTAAACTCGATTTACTGCTAAACGGAGCGTCCTAGACCTACCAAAGTTTGCATTTTTTAAAATTGAGATATACCAGTAAAACTATACATTTTTGGAAAGGGCATTCCTTTAGCTATCCAATGGTACATAAACCATGAAAATTAGAGAAAAACTGTGGAAGTTATGGCCATTTGAAGTTAACTTTTCTTTAAACTCGATTTACTGCTAAACGGAGCGTCCTAGACCTACCAAAGTTTGCATTTTTTAAAATTGAGATATACCAGTAAAACTATACATTTTTGGAAAGGGCATTCCTTTAGCTATCCAATGGTACATAAACCATGAAAATTAGAGAAAAACTGTGGAAGTTATGGCCATTTGAAGTTAACTTTTCTTTAAACTCGATTTACTGCTAAACGGAGCGTCCTAGACCTACCAAAGTTTGCATTTTTTAAAATTGAGATATACCAGTAAAACTATACATTTTTGGAAAGGGCATTCCTTTAGCTATCCAATGGTACATAAACCATGAAAATTAGAGAAAAACTGTGGAAGTTATGGCCATTTGAAGTTAACTTTTCTTTAAACTCGATTTACTGCTAAACGGAGCGTCCTAGACCTACCAAAGTTTGCATTTTTTAAAATTGAGATATACCAGTAAAACTATACATTTTTGGAAAGGCCATTCCTTTAGCTATACAATGGTACATAAACCATGACAATTAGAGAAAAACTGTGGAAGTTATGGCCATTTGAAGTTAACTTTTCTTTAAACTCGATTTACTGCTAAACGGAGCGTCCTAGACCTACCAAAGTTTGCATTTTTTAAAATTGAGATATACCAGTAAAACTATACATTTTTGGAAAGGGCATTCCTTTAGCTATCCAATGGTACATAAACCATGAAAATTAGAGAAAAACTGTGGAAGTTATGGCCATTTGAAGTTAACTATTCTTTAAACTCGATTTACTGCTAAACGGAACGTCCTAGACCTACCAAAGTTTGCATTTTTTAAAATTGAGATATACCAGTAAAACTATACATTTTTGGAAAGGGCATTCCTTTAGCTATCCAATGGTACATAAACCATGAAAATTAGAGAAAAACTGTGGAAGTTATGGCCATTTGAAGTTAACTTTTCTTTAAACTCGATTTACTGCTAAACGGAACGTCCTAGACCTACCAAAGTTTGCATTTTTTAAAATTGAGATATACCAGTAAAACTATACATTTTTGGAAAGGGCATTCCTTTAGCTATCCAATGGTACATAAACCATGAAAATTAGAGAAAAACTGTGGAAGTTATGGCCATTTGAAGTTAACTATTCTTTAAACTCGATTTACTGCTAAACGGAACGTCCTAGACCTACCAAAGTTTGCAATTTTTAAAATTGAGATATACCAGTAAAACTATACATTTTTGGAAAGGGCATTCCTTTAGCTATCCAATGGTACATAAACCATGAAAATTAGAGAAAAACTGTGGAAGTTATGGCCATTTGAAGTTAACTTTTCTTTAAACTCGATTTACTGCTAAACGGAGCGTCCTAGACCTACCAAAGTTTGCATTTTTTAAAATTGAGATATACCAGTAAAACTATACATTTTTGGAAAGGGCATTCCTTTAGCTATCCAATGGTACATAAACCATGAAAATTAGAGAAAAACTGTGGAAGTTATGGCCATTTGAAGTTAACTATTCTTTAAACTCGATTTACTGCTAAACGGAACGTCCTAGACCTACCAAAGTTTGCATTTTTTAAAATTGAGATATACCAGTAAAACTATACATTTTTGGAAAGGGCATTCCTTTAGCTATCCAATGGTACATAAACCATGAAAATTAGAGAAAAACTGTGGAAGTTATGGCCATTTGAAGTTAACTTTTCTTTAAACTCGATTTACTGCTAAACGGAGCGTCCTAGACCTACCAAAGTTTGCATTTTTTAAAATTGAGATATACCAGTAAAACTATACATTTTTGGAAAGGGCATTCCTTTAGCTATCCAATGGTACATAAACCATGAAAATTAGAGAAAAACTGTGGAAGTTATGGCCATTTGAAGTTAACTTTTCTTTAAACTCGATTTACTGCTGAACGGAGCGTCCTAGACCTACCAAAGTTTGCATTTTTTAAAATTGAGATATACCAGTAAAACTATACATTTTTGGAAAGGCCATTCCTTTAGCTATCCAATGGTACAAAAAACTGCTTTGCATTTTATCTTTAAACTCGATTTACTGCTAAACGGAGCGTCCTAGGACCTACCAAAGTTTGCATTTTTTAAAATTGAGATATACCAGTAAAACTATACATTTTTGGAAAGGGCATTCCTTTAGCTATCCAATGGTACATAAACCATGAAAATTAGAGAAAAACTGTGGAAGTTATGGCCATTTGAAGTTAACTTTTCTTTAAACTCGATTTACTGCTAAACGGAGCGTCCTAGACCTACCAAAGTTTGCATTTTTTAAAATTGAGATATACCAGTAAAACTATACATTTTTGGAAAGGGCATTCCTTTAGTTATCCAATGGTACATAAACCATGAAAATTAGAGAAAAACTGTGGAAGTTATGGCCATTTGAAGTTAACTTTTCTTTAAACTCGATTTACTGCTAAACGGAGCGTCCTAGACCTACCAAAGTTTGCATTTTTTAAAATTGAGATATACCAGTAAAACTATACATTTTTGGAAAGGCCATTCCTTTAGCTATCCAATGGTACAAAAACCATGAAAATCCGAGAAAAACTGTGGAAGTTATGGCCATTTGAAGTTAACTTTTCTTTAAACTCGATTTACTGCTAAACGGAGCGTCCTAGACCTACCAAAGTTTGCATTTTTTAAAACTGAGATATACAGGGTGTTTTTTTTACAGGTTTGTTTTTCGAATAGAGATAAAGCTGGCATTTTGTGGTCAAATCTGGCAACTCTAATGTCATTTATGTTCAGTTTGGTTTGCCATTTCATCATGAACAGGTTGACAAAAGAACAACGCTTGCAAATCGTGCAAATTTATTTCGAAAATAATGGTTCAGTTCGCGAAGTTTACCGTGAGCTCCGTCCATTTTATGGTCGACATAATCGTCCATCAGAGCAATTAATTCGGTTAACCATGGATCGTTTTCGCACTACGTTTACTCTATGTGATAATACGCATCCGCAGAGACGTCGAACAGTGCGCACCGAAGAAACAATTGCCGCTGTAGAGCAAAGTGTTGAAGAGGACCCGAATGAATCGATTCGCCACCGTGCACAGCAATTGGAGCTTTGTCCATCAACTTTATGGAAGATTTTGCGCAAAGATCTTGGCTTGCGACCTTACAAGATCCAGCTTGTGCAAGAATTAAAGCCGCGAGACCATGCAATGCGTCGTGATTTTGGTGTATGGGCCGAAAATGAGATTGATTTCGATGCTGATTTTCATCGCAAAATTTTGTTCAGTGATGAGGCTCATTTTTGGTTGAATGGCTACGTCAACAAGCAAAATTGCCGCATTTGGAGTGAAGAGAATCCACATGAGACCCTTGAAACGCCATTACATCCACAAAAACTGACTGTTTGGTGTGCTCTATGGGCTGGTGGAGTCATTGGGCCATACTTCTTCCGCAATAATGCTGGAGAGGCAGCTACCGTTAATGGAGACCGGTATAGAGCCATGATAACCGACTATTTTGTTCCCGAATTGGATGGCATGAATGTGGATGAGTTGTGGTTCCAACAAGACGGCGCTACATGCCACACAGCGCACGTCACAATCGATTTATTGAAGGAAACATTCGATGAACGCATAATTTCGCGGAATGGACCTGTCAATTGGCCACCAAGGTCGTGTGATTTGACACCATTGGATTATTTTCTTTGGGGATATGTGAAGTCGCTCGTCTACACCAACAAACCAGAAACGTTTGGGGGAATTGGAAGCCAACATTCGTGGCGTTATTGCCGACATACGGCCCCATATGCTCGAAAAAGTGGTTGAAAATTGGACCTGTAGAATTGGCTTTATTCGAGCCAGCCGCGGCGGCCACATGCCCGCAATCATATTTAAACATTAATGGCATAAAATTATCCTTCCAATAAAGCCAAATTGATGGACCTTAAAACGATTTTCTTGTGTTTTATTTCATTTCGAAGTTCTATCCCCCTAAAAAAACACCCTTTACCAGTAAAACTATACATTTTTGGAAAGGCCATTCCTTTAGCTATACAATGGTACATAAACCATGACAATTAGAGAAAAACTGTGGAAGTTATGGCCATTTGAAGTTAACTTTTCTTTAAACTCGATTTACTGCTAAACGGAGCGTCCTAGACCTACCAAAGTTTGCATTTTTTAAAATTGAGATATACCAGTAAAACTATACATTTTTGGAAAGGCCATGCCTTTAGCTATCCAATGGTACAAAAAACTGCATTGCATTTTTCTTTAAACTCGATTTACTGCTAAACGGAGCGTCCTAGACCTACCAAAGTTTGCATTTTTTAAAATTGAGATATACCAGTAAAACTATACATTTTTGGAAAGGGCATTCCTTTAGCTATCCAGTGGTACATAAACCATGAAAATTAGAGAAAAACTGTGGAAGTTATGGCCATTTGAAGTTAACTTTTCTTTAAACTCGATTTACTGCTAAACGGAGCGTCCTAGACCTACCAAAGTTTGCATTTTTTAAAATTGAGATATACCAGTAAAACTATACATTTTTGGAAAGGCCATTCCTTTAGCTATCCAATGGTACAAAAACCATGAAAATCCGAGCAAAACTGTGGAAGTTATGGCCATTTGAAGTTAACTTTTCTTTAAACTCGATTTACTGCTAAACGGAGCGTCCTAGACCTACCAAAGTTTGCATTTTTTAAAATTGAGATATACCAGTAAAACTATACATTTTTGGAAAGGGCATTACTTTAGCTATCCAATGGTACAAAAACCATGAAAATCCGAGCAAAACTGTGGAAGTTATGGCCATTTGAAGTTAACTTTTCTTTAAACTCGATTTACTGCTAAACGGAGCGTCCTAGACCTACCAAAGTTTGCATTTTTTAAAATTGAGATATACCAGTAAAACTATACATTTTTGGAAAGGGCATTACTTTAGCTATCCAATGGTACAAAAACCATGAAAATCCGAGCAAAACTGTGGAAGTTATGGCCATTTGAAATTAACTTTTCTTTAAACTCGATTTACTGCTAAACGGAGCGTCCTAGACCTACCAAAGTTTGCATTTTTTTAAATTGAGATATACCAGTAAAACTATACATTTTTGGAAAGGCCATTCCTTTAGCTATCCAATGGTACAAAAACCATGAAAATCCGAGCAAAACTGTGGAAGTTATGGCCATTTGAAGTTAACTTTTCTTTAAACTCGATTTACTGCTAAACGGAGCGTCCTAGACCTACCAAAGTTTGCATTTTTTAAAATTGAGATATACCAGTAAAACTATACATTTTTGGAAAGGCCATTCCTTTAGCTATCCAATGGTACAAAAACCATGAAAATCCGAGCAAAACTGTGGAAGTTATGGCCATTTGAAGTTAACTTTTCTTTAAACTCGATTTACTGCTAAACGGAGCGTCCTAGACCTACCAAAGTTTGCATTTTTTAAAATTGAGATATACCAGTAAAACTATACATTTTTGGAAAGGCCATTCCTTTAGCTATCCAATGGTACAAAAACCATGAAAATCCGAGCAAAACTGTGGAAGTTATGGCCATTTGAAGTTAACTTTTCTTTAAACTCGATTTACTGCTAAACGGAGCGTCCTAGACCTACCAAAGTTTGCATTTTTTAAAATTGAGATATACCAGTAAAACTATACATTTTTGGAAAGGGCATTACTTTAGCTATCCAATGGTACAAAAACCATGAAAATCCGAGCAAAACTGTGGAAGTTATGGCCATTTGAAATTAACTTTTCTTTAAACTCGATTTACTGCTAAACGGAGCGTCCTAGACCTACCAAAGTTTGCATTTTTTTAAATTGAGATATACCAGTAAAACTATACATTTTTGGAAAGGGCATTCCTTTAGCTATCCAATGGTACAAAAACCATGAAAATCCGAGCAAAACTGTGGAAGTTATGGCCATTTGAAATTAACTTTTCTTTAAACTCGATTTACTGCTAAACGGAGCGTCCTAGACCTACCAAAGTTTGCATTTTTTTAAATTGAGATATACCAGTAAAACTATACATTTTTGGAAAGGGCATTACTTTAGCTATCCAATGGTACAAAAACCATGAAAATCCGAGCAAAACTGTGGAAGTTATGGCCATTTGAAATTAACTTTTCTTTAAACTCGATTTACTGCTAAACGGAGCGTCCTAGACCTACCAAAGTTTGCATTTTTTTAAATTGAGATATACCAGTAAAACTATACATTTTTGGAAAGGGCATTCCTTTAGCTATCCAATGGTACAAAAACCATGAAAATCCGAGCAAAACTGTGGAAGTTATGGCCATTTGAAGTTAACTTTTCTTTAAACTCGATTTACTGCTAAACGGAGCGTCCTAGACCTACCAAAGTTTGCATTTTTTAAAATTGAGATATACCAGTAAAACTATACATTTTTGGAAAGGGCATTACTTTAGCTATCCAATGGTACAAAAACCATGAAAATCCGAGCAAAACTGTGGAAGTTATGGCCATTTGAAATTAACTTTTCTTTAAACTCGATTTACTGCTAAACGGAGCGTCCTAGACCTACCAAAGTTTGCATTTTTTTAAATTGAGATATACCAGTAAAACTATACATTTTTGGAAAGGGCATTCCTTTAGCTATCCAATGGTACAAAAACCATGAAAATCCGAGCAAAACTGTGGAAGTTATGGCCATTTGAAATTAACTTTTCTTTAAACTCGATTTACTGCTAAACGGAGCGTCCTAGACCTACCAAAGTTTGCATTTTTTAAAATTGAGATATACCAGTAAAACTATACATTTTTGGAAAGGCCATTCCTTTAGCTATCCAATGGTACAAAAAACTGCATTGCATTTTTCTTTAAACTCGATTTACTGCTAAACGGAGCGTCCTAGACCTACCAAAGTTTGCATTTTTTAAAATTGAGATATACCAGTAAAACTATACATTTTTGGAAAGGCCATTCCTTTAGCTATCCAATGGTACAAAAAACTGCATTGCATTTTTCTTTAAACTCGATTTACTGCTAAACGGAGCGTCCTAGACCTACCAAAGTTTGCATTTTTTAAAATTGAGATATACCAGTAAAACTATACATTTTTGGAAAGGGCATTCCTTTAGCTATCCAATGGTACAAAAACCATGAAAATCCGAGCAAAACTGTGGAAGTTATGACCATTTGAAGTTAACTTTTCTTTAAACTCGATTTACTGCTAAACGGAGCGTCCTAGACCTACCAAAGTTTGCATTTTTTAAAATTGAGATATACCAGTAAAACTATACATTTTTGGAAAGGCCATTCCTTTAGCTATCCAATGGTACAAAGACCATGAAAATCCGAGCAAAACTGTGGAAGTTATGGCCATTTGAAGTTAACTTTTCTTTAAACTCGATTTACTGCTAAACGGAGCGTCCTAGACCTACCAAAGTTTGCATTTTTTAAAATTGAGATATACCAGTAAAACTATACATTTTTGGAAAGGGCATTCCTTTAGCTATCCAGTGGTACATAAACCATGAAAATTAGAGAAAAACTGTGGAAGTTATGGCCATTTGAAGTTAACTTTTCTTTAAACTCGATTTACTGCTAAACGGAGCGTCCTAGACCTACCAAAGTTTGCATTTTTTAAAATTGAGATATACCAGTAAAACTATACATTTTTGGAAAGGGCATTCCTTTAGCTATCCAATGGTACATAAACCATGAAAATTAGAGAAAAACTGTGGAAGTTATGGCCATTTGAAGTTAACTTTTCTTTAAACTCGATTTACTGCTAAACGGAGCGTCCTAGACCTACCAAAGTTTGCATTTTTTAAAATTGAGATATACCAGTAAAACTATAAATTTTTGGAAAGGCCATTCCTTTAGCTATCCAATGGTACAAAAACCATGAAAATCCGAGCAAAACTGTGGAAGTTATGGCCATTTGAAGTTAACTTTTCTTTAAACTCGATTTACTGCTAAACGGAGCGTCCTAGACCTACCAAAGTTTGCATTTTTTAAAATTGAGATATACCAGTAAAACTATACATTTTTGGAAAGGGCATTCCTTTAGCTATCCAGTGGTACATAAACCATGAAAATTAGAGAAAAACTGTGGAAGTTATGGCCATTTGAAGTTAACTTTTCTTTAAACTCGATTTACTGCTAAACGGAGCGTCCTAGACCTACCAAAGTTTGCATTTTTTAAAATTGAGATATACCAGTAAAACTATACATTTTTGGAAAGGGCATTCCTTTAGCTATCCAATGGTACATAAACCATGAAAATTAGAGAAAAACTGTGGAAGTTATGGCCATTTGAAGTTAACTTTTCTTTAAACTCGATTTACTGCTAAACGGAGCGTCCTAGACCTACCAAAGTTTGCATTTTTTAAAATTGAGATATACCAGTAAAACTATAAATTTTTGGAAAGGCCATTCCTTTAGCTATCCAATGGTACAAAAACCATGAAAATCCGAGCAAAACTGTGGAAGTTATGGCCATTTGAAGTTAACTTTTCTTTAAACTCGATTTACTGCTAAACGGAGCGTCCTAGACCTACCAAAGTTTGCATTTTTTAAAATTGAGATATACCAGTAAAACTATACATTTTTGGAAAGGCCATTCCTTTAGCTATCCAATGGTACAAAAAACTGCATTGCATTTTTCTTTAAACTCGATTTACTGCTAAACGGAGCGTCCTAGACCTACCAAAGTTTGCATTTTTTAAAATTGAGATATACCAGTAAAACTATACATTTTTGGAAAGGCCATTCCTTTAGCTATCCAATGGTACAAAAAACTGCATTGCATTTTTCTTTAAACTCGATTTACTGCTAAACGGAGCGTCCTAGACCTACCAAAGTTTGCAGTTTTTAAAATTGAGATATACCAGTAAAACTATACATTTTTGGAAAGGGCATTCCTTTAGCTATCCAATGGTACAAAAACCATGAAAATCCGAGCAAAACTGTGGAAGTTATGACCATTTGAAGTTAACTTTTCTTTAAACTCGATTTACTGCTAAACGGAGCGTCCTAGACCTACCAAAGTTTGCATTTTTTAAAATTGAGATATACCAGTAAAACTATACATTTTTGGAAAGGCCATTCCTTTAGCTATCCAATGGTACATAAACCATGAAAATTAGAGAAAAACTGTGGAAGTTATGGCCATTTGAAGTTAACTTTTCTTTAAACTCGATTTACTGCTAAACGGAGCATCCTAGACCTACCAAAGTTTGCATTTTTTTAAAATTGAGATATACCAGTAAAACTATACATTTTTGGAAAGGGCATTCCTTTAGCTATCCAATGGTACAAAAACCATGAAAATTAGAGAAAAACTGTGGAAGTTATGGCCATTTGAAGTTAACTTTTCTTTAAACTCGATTTACTGCTAAACGGAGCGTCCTAGACCTACCAAAGTTTGCATTTTTTAAAATTGAGATATACCAGTAAAACTATACATTTTTGGAAAGGCCATTCCTTTAGCTATCCAATGGTACAAAAAACTGCATTGCATTTTTCTTTAAACTCGATTTACTGCTAAACGGAGCGTCCTAGACCTACCAAAGTTTGCATTTTTTAAAATTGAGATATACCAGTAAAACTATACATTTTTGGAAAGGCCATTCCTTTAGCTATCCAATGGTACATAAACCATGAAAATTAGAGAAAAACTGTGGAAGTTATGGCCATTTGAAGTTAACTTTTCTTTAAACTCGATTTACTGCTAAACGGAGCGTCCTAGACCTACCAAAGTTTGCATTTTTTAAAATTGAGATATACCAGTAAAACTATACATTTTGGAAAGGGCATTCCTTTAGCTATCCAATGGTACATAAACCATGAAAATTAGAGAAAAACTGTGGAAGTTATGGCCATTTGAAGTTAACTTTTCTTTAAACTCGATTTACTGCTAAACGGAGCGTCCTAGACCTACCAAAGTTTGCATTTTTTAAAATTGAGATATACCAGTAAAACTATACATTTTTGGAAAGGCCATTCCTTTAGCTATCCAATGGTACAAAAAACTGCATTGCATTTTTCTTTAAACTCGATTTACTGCTAAACGGAGCGTCCTAGACCTACCAAAGTTTGCATTTTTTAAAATTGAGATATACCAGTAAAACTATACATTTTTGGAAAGGCCATTCCTTTAGCTATCCAATGGTACATAAACCATGAAAATTAGAGAAAAACTGTGGAAGTTATGGCCATTTGAAGTTAACTTTTCTTTAAACTCGATTTACTGCTAAACGGAGCGTCCTAGACCTACCAAAGTTTGCATTTTTTAAAATTGAGATATACCAGTAAAACTATACATTTTTGGAAAGGGCATTGCTTTAGCTATCCAATGGTACAAAAAACTGCATTGCATTTTTCTTTAAACTCGATTTACTGCTAAACGGAGCGTCCTAGACCTACCAAAGTTTGCATTTTTTTAAATTGAGATATACCAGTAAAACTATACATTTTTGGAAAGGCCATTCCTTTAGCTATCCAATGGTACAAAAAACTGCATTGCATTTTTCTTTAAACTCGATTTACTGCTAAACGGAGCGTCCTAGACCTACCAAAGTTTGCATTTTTTAAAATTGAGATATACCAGTAAAAACTATACATTTTTGGAAAGGCCATTCCTTTAGCTATCCAATGGTACAAAAAACTGCATTGCATTTTTCTTTAAACTCGATTTACTGCTAAACGGAGCGTCCTAGACCTACCAAAGTTTGCATTTTTTAAAATTGAGATATACCAGTAAAACTATACATTTTTGGAAAGGGCATTCCTTTAGCTATCCAATGGTACAAAAACCATGAAAATCCGAGCAAAACTGTGGAAGTTATGACCATTTGAAGTTAACTTTTCTTTAAACT
This sequence comes from Merzomyia westermanni, assembly GCA_949987695.1. Classification (NCBI taxonomy): domain Eukaryota; kingdom Metazoa; phylum Arthropoda; class Insecta; order Diptera; family Tephritidae; genus Merzomyia; species Merzomyia westermanni. The sequence continues at coordinate 97,387,362 of OX465293.1, forward strand.
CGATTTACTGCTAAACGGAGCGTCCTAGAC